>JAPYZI010001210.1:0-34908 GCA_030523105.1 Ophioninae sp. A BG-2022a | reverse complement strand
ATACAAGAAGCCTACTCTACGACCCTTTGAAATATCGTGATTTTTGAGATTCCGGCAAAACGGGCCTGGGAGGTCGAAAAAATTTTTTTTCCGTTTTTTAAGTATTAGAAGGGTGTATTTGATCGGAAATTTTTCGCTGATTACGAGCATGCCCGAGTTTTTATCGAAAGCGCAAAATTCGACTGGGAAAAGGCAAGAAAGTGTTTACAGAATATTTTTTGGACATTTTTCCCTGCTGCAGCTTACGGTAGCTATCGTATCGTAAAGTTTGATATCGGCGGGGGGGCGGTCAGGAGAATGAGTAAAAAGAGAATCGATCCGGAGGGCCGGGGGAGTCCATATCGTGTGCGAAATCGGAAACCGGAAACATCTGTGGGGAGTCTCAACGGAACACACATTGTTCATCGAGCGCGTGTTCCGCGTCAAGGGGAGAAAGATATTGCCGCGTCGAGGGGGTGCTATATTCGGAGCGAGGGGGTATTTTTATATGCATATATATAAATACACCCTTGCGGGATTCGTCGCTCGTCACTCAAACTTTCTAGAATTTGTTTTTTTTTTATTTTTCATTTTTTTTTTTCTTTCATTCTATCTTTATTCCACGTACACCGGACAGTTTTTAGATCTTCCATTGATTTTCCCATATTTATCGGATCGATTTTCAGCTTTTCCACTTTTTCCTCAATTTTCCTGCTTTTTCGACTTTTTCCTCAATTTTCCTGCTTGCTTCGACTTTTTACTCAATTTTCCTGCTTGCTTCGACTATTTCGAACCGAAACATTTTTTTTAACCAGCGTTTTTTTAAATTAAGCTGTGCATATTAAAATCTCAAAAGAAACGGATTTCCACTTAATGATCGATGCGCCACCGAGAATACGTTTGAGCGGTCACCGCACCCAGTATCAGCTACGCTCAATCCTGCTTAACTTTCATTACCGACGGAGTCGCACACCGATCGAACGATTTACCGATATTGTTATCATTTCGGAATATTCTCGGTAGTTGAAATATTTCCGATCGTGTCGCGATATTACAAAATCTACCTGCGACTACCTGGATCCTTTTTTTTTTCCAGGATCAGGAATGAAATCGTCGTTTCATTTAATACTACCAGGGCCCTCGTATTTTTCACACACTTCGTTACACACGCCGGATCCGGGAGATTATCTCGGTTTGTTTGGGTTCTAGTTCTCCAGCTTCCCCTAAAAAAAAAAGAAGTTCCGTTTTCGAGTTTCAAAGGTAACCCGAAACTCCTTTTTTTTTTTTTCTCGAAAGCCGCAGCGTGAGACACTTTTCGATAATTTTCGTACGAAAATCCTTTTTTTTTTTTTTGCCGCGTTTTGACGATTTTGAATGAAATCGATCGAAAGGATATTGTTCGAGTTGGTACGGTCGCTCGTGAATTCGGATTACGCGCCCACTTCGAAATCGAAGATCTGGAATTGCGAACAAAGAATTCTTCGTCGAGCCGTAGGGGTTGATAGGCATCGAAGTGGCGGGAGACTCTAATCCCTGAGCGGTTAATCGTCCGTGGCAACCTCATGACTCTATACCCGTTCGCCCCAAAGGACCATCGCACATTCGCGATCTTTCTTCAACCTCCGTGCTTTGTCCCTATGGGATTTGTACTACCGGGTTTTCCGTTAAGCGATGGTTGAACGAGCAAGAACGCACGGAATAAACTTGAAAAAATATAGAAAAATAGATCGGGGGGAGGGGGGGGGGGTGAAGGTAAGTAAAACGAGTTCGTGGTGACACAGAAAACGGGACGAAAAAGTGAAACCCCCCTCCCGGCCAATTATCGATTCGGCAAATCCGTATATTTCTCCGAAAGTCCAAGGGACGTTGCTCTCCCCATCTGTACATGCGTATAATAATGCCTGTATTATTAATAGAGACGTATCGCACCGGGCGACCGAAGAGAGAGAAAGAGATGGCTATTTTTCCCTCAATTTTGAGGTTTTGTTGTGGAGAGTCCGAGCAGGAGGGAGAGAAGAATTCGAGCCCTCGTATATTGTCCACACGCCTATATACAGTTTGTACATAGTCGGAATTCAAGAGTTTTGCGATCGTTCAAAGAGGGAAAGAAGAAGTGCTCGTTCCCGACCCCCCGACGCGATCCATCGACGCTAACCGAATCGACTCGCTCTCGGTTACGCTTTGTAACGCGTTACACGCACGTTAAGAGTCACTTGTATGCATACATTCGTATATCCATACATCCATGTATACATACGAGCATACGCACAAGGGTGCACTGATGCATACGCGTACACATGCGTGCGTACATAGATTAATGCATACATTTATGCATGCAAACATAGATGCATACAAATATGCAAACAAATATGCAGGCATACATAGATGCATACATTTATGCAGGCATAGGTAGATGCATACAAATACGCAGGCATACATAGGTGCATGCATTTATGCATACATTTATGCATACTTTTGATGCATACAAATACGCAGGCATACATAGATGCATACATTCATGCATAGATTTATGCATACATTTATGCATGCATACATTTATGCATGCGTACATTTATGCATACATTTATGCATGCGTACATTTATGCATACATTTATGCATGCATACATTTATGCATACATTTATGCATGCATACATTTATGCATACATTTATGCATACATTTATGCATGCATACATTTATGCATACATTTATGCATGCATACATTTATGCATACATTTATGCATGCATACATTTATGCATACATTCATGCATACATTTATGCATACATTTATGCATACATTTATGCATACATTTATGCATACATTTATGCATGGATACATTTATGAATACATACATTTATGCATGCATACATTTATGCATACATAGATGTATACATTTATGCATGCATACACAGATGCATAAATTCATGCATACAAATATTCATGCACAAGTAGATGCATACAAATATGCATACACACGTAGATTCAAACATACATATATATACACATGCATACACGCGTGCCCCGAGTGCGCGCGTGCGCGCATGCTCGCGAAACATCGACCAACAGTGGCAGCTGTGTAAGAGGGCGAGCCAAAGGGAAGGGGGAGGGTACGCGGGCAAGGAAAAAAAGGGAAGACGGGAAAAAGAGAAAGAAAGAAATCAAAAGATGAGGAGAAACGTGTAGCTCGGTTAGCCGGGTCGTGGCCATGCACAAAGGATATTCGACGGAGCACCGTAATTTTGGCTGCGGAAAGAGCGGTTCCGACATCCGTACACACGCGCAAACCGTTCGAATGTTCGCGTGCGTATCCCGATGCATCGGTACTCCCGTGTGCACGAGTTACACGGATAGATGAGCTACAAACACAGAAGGAAGAAAAAGAGAGAGAGAGAGTTTGGAGATCCATGAGCTGTTGCTCTCTCGGGGAGCACGAACGAGTTGCTGCGGTTATTTCTCTTCTCGCCTCTACATGTATGTAATATAAACGCGGACTCTTTCTCGCTGATGGCTTGCACCATAGGAATGCGAAACGAGAGCGAGCCATGCGGTGCATCGAATCTCCTTATGCCCACTATATATATACGCACACGCGGTATATATTTATGAGTTCGAGTAACGTCGATCACACGGCAGATGTAGCAAGAATTCCCTTTCCAACCCCAAAATGCGTTACAATTTCTTCCCCTCGCTCGATTTCACTCCCTCTCTCGCTCTCTCCCTTCTTCGTTTTCAGTTTTTTGTACGAGCATTCCTTACGCTGTTATTTCGTATGATTTCTTTTTTACGCAAGAGCCATCAGTCATCAGCTATTTCGCCGGAATGTTACGAAACGTTTCTAAGGACCGATAAAAATGTCAAAACACGGCTGAACAATGTTTTTTTTCTTTTAAATGTATTTTAACTTTTCTTCCTGTAATGCAATATACTTTTGGTATTTATAAGAAATTCAATTGTGAGCAAAGTGTTTTTAGGACTAGACTATGGAACTTGATCCAGATCGGTAAGTGCCTTTTCTCTCTTTCTCTCTCTCTCTCTGTTTCTTTCTGCCCTCCATTCTCAACACGAACATTAAGGATTCCCCAAGCACTAAGATCCCATCCCTCCCCCCCCCCGGCCCCTTCTAACCAAAATCGTAATTCAAACGCAACGAAAAAGCTAATCAAATTCGCACTGTCTTTCAAGCCTTTCCCAATCTTCTTCCGTTTCCCTTTTTTTTGTTTTTTTTTTTTTAATACGAAATCGTCAAAAATTATTTGCTTTTTGATTTTCTTGACGAACGATCGTCGATGTGACGAAGTTTTAATTCCGATGGAGATGATTATTCGCTACGGGTTTTCGAAGGGATTCGTTCGATGGGGTTTTTAAGGTCGAGAATGAAAAAGATGCCAGATGGGCTGATAGCCGGTGCGACGGGGATATAACGAATTCGAAATGTCCTTTACTCGTATTATAGACTCGGCGGTTTGTGTCGGTGCAAACGTTGCTCGGACTCGGGGTAATCCCCAGATGTGCGGGTTCGGCACGCACCACCCCCCCCTCTCTCTCTCTCTCTGTCTCTTTTTGGTCGAACACGTGAGGGAGTACGAGACTGGATAAAGAGGGAGGAGGGATCAGGTGCATTGTCCAAACGGAATTCCATCAGATTGTATCTGATTGTTTGGCGCAAAACTTCGCGTTCCTCTCCCCGCAGGTATTACTGGTATTATTATTATCCTGGTTGTTGGTGCACGTCCGTAACAAGCCTAGAAAGAGAAAAGGAGAGGGAGAGAGAGAGAGACCATTCATCGGAGACGCACGGGGCCATTAAAGATACGAATTTACAACAAACCCCGGGAGCAAATACGATTGTCCTTTCATACTGCCTGGGAACCAGCAGAGGTTCCCGTTTTTCCAACATCTGTGTACTGGTACACCGTCTTAAAACCGGAACGCCCAAAAATCTTTCGTACAATGGCTAATTCGTGATTTGGAATAAGTTTAACTGATTTTGGCAGAGGCCCCCCTTGGTTTATGTGTATGTGCACGGACTGGTACTTTTATGACCTACGCTCTTGTATACCATCGCGGCACTGCGTTCACCGATAATTTAGGATCGAAGGTGAGTCGCCTTTGGCCCTGACACCACGGACCACCAGGCTCAACCTGCGCGTCCAGTCGGTCATTTGTTTATCCTCAAATTGACCGCTCATGCTCCACGGTCGACGTCGCTTTTTAGGCCTTATGGTTTTCGGATATCCCTAGACTTGGATATATTGTCTTTTTTTTTTTATCGCTTCGATTCCCAATGATTTTTTAAAATATTACTTTTTTTGCGAAGAATAATGTCTAGTCCTTTAATTCGCTGTTTTTTAGGTAACCCATTTATTTTAGTTTTTATTATTTTTAGACTTAGTTCGTACTGTTATTAGAATTAGTTTTTAGAATGTTTGGAATTTTTGTTTTTATTGTTTTTAGAAACGAAGCATTAATATTCACGAAAAGAAATCAACGAGAAAATATTCAACGTTCTAACGCTTTCAAAGATGGAGGCAATATTAATGAAGATGGGAGAAGCGTTACTGCACGAAAACTTCTATCAGTTTGATCTTTCAGATCCTCAATTTGCCATTTTTTTTAAAATCCGGAGGCAAACATTATTATTTACGAAAAGAAAAAAGAAAACAGCGAGGACTTATTCAACGTCCCAATAGTTCCGTCAATGACAGCTGTATTTAGGAAGATTGAAGTAACGTTGGGAGGCCAACGGCGGAAATCGTGAACCGGACTAATTCGCTGGCGCAATTGACGTTCCTTTATTTCCACGGAGAGAGCATTTCAATAATTGGCGAGCCCGATGATGTTTGTTTTGTCAAAATTGTGGCCTCGGCGGTGGGCTCACCCTAGATTATTCGTCGGAACAAGATGAAAGCCGACGGCGGTGTCGCGAGGCACACGAGCAGATGTGGTTCGTACACCTCCAGCTATACCTATCGAGCTCGCCCTCGCAATTACGGCCACTTTTGGGTGGGCATCCCCTAATTCCGGGCGAAGTTAATTAGCTCCCCCCCCCCTCCCCTCCTGCTCCGCTTCCACTCTCCTAGCGGCTCTTTCACCGACCGGCGCTCGTCCAATTTGTAACGAGTAACGAGAAATCGTTTAAACGATTCTTCTCCGCCCCTCTCTCTCTGTCTCTCTCTATTCTTTCGTAATCCAGAGTACGTCTGTATTAGGAAAACTTGGGTGGTGACGAGAGCGCGGGGGGCAGAACCCGTAGAGTTTGTCCGGCGTTCAATCTGTTTCTTTTACTTTTGTCGGACGTAGGCACGATTTTACCTGGCCTCCTTACGGCGAGAGAGAGAGAGAGAGAGAGAGAGTGAGCGCTCTCTGACCAGGTTAGCCGATTACAACGGAGGCTGTTATTATCCCGTCCTTTTTCGCCTCCTTTTGAAAGAGAAAAACGGCCCGGAGGGTGGAGGTGGCTTCTTCTTCTTCTTCTTCTTCTCTCGCAGAGGGAACGCAAGACCTCTACGCGCCCGTTTTTTTTCTTCTCTCTTTTTTCCGTACCGTAGTTCTCCCTCTTTCTCTCTCTTTCTCATTCTCTTGCACTTTCTCAGGGAGCCGCCGCGAGGGTGACGTTCGTCATCATCGGGCGCTTCTTCTCTTCTCGTTGATGGGTGGTCGAAACCTCGAGGGGTGGTCGTCGACACCCGGAAGACCCGAGACACCAAGCGAATTCATCTTTCCTCACTCGTTCATGCGCTTTACGAATACCTATGGAATTTTGTGGCCCATTTTTTTTTTCCCTCTGAAACGTACCAAACCATTGAACAAACGAAGAAATAAATCAAACGAACAAGACACTCGAAACGAGCGAATAAAATCGTTCGACCGAACCAAGTCAGAGTGAACGAGCTAAGGGGAGGCGTGTAATACGGAACTTTCAAACGCGTCAAGTGAGTGGAATCAAAACAGCGAAAAAATATCAACAACAAAGTCCAAAGGATAAAGGACTCTGAGGGGAAATGAACGCCGAGAATAAATCTCCGTATCCTTGGGTTCAATAAAAAAAAAAAGGATACTCAAGTGGACGAACGAATACGAGGGGTAAATACGTGTCCCGGTATCCTCGAGAATCGTAGCCGAAAATAAACGTCGAAATAATAAATATCGTCACGAAACGAAGAATAGAATGAAATAGCCTGCCCAATCGCAAAATTAACCGGATCCCTAAAAACATAACGATCATAAATAATCGGTTAACGAAACACGACGACGAAATTTTTCTGTTTCTCGTTTCGAAAAACCGGTATTCTCGATTTTCCTCTCAATCACAACTTTTTCTAATACCACTCCACAAAAAAAGCCGAAAAAAAAAAGAAAAAGATCGGAAATACAAGTTCAAATTTTTCGTTGCATCATATTTCGTAATACGAGTAACGAACAGCAAATATGTAACTGAACAATCAAATATTCAGATACGTGTCCAAGAGCATGAAACTTAGGGGACGAGATACAATCGATTTTTCAAACCGAATGCCAAACAGACGTATAGTCTATGGACGAATACATATGAACAGCCGTTCATGGGAATCTTGGGAATCGTAATAGATTTTTCGGGCTGTGAGCGAGCGTCTTGACGAGATAAGATAAAAAAAAAGGAGTATCGGGTTTGGTGCTAGCGAGAAGGGGCGAGGGAGGGTGGAGAGCGAAAATCTTTTGGGGACACGGTTCTGGCTCATCGGATCGACTTTTTGACTCGCGATAGAAAAAAACGTCTACCGGCGCCTATATATATATATAAATATATACATATATATGTTTCTATGGACATTAGTACTGGGAGCGAGAGACCGGCGGCGACCTTGTCTCATGCGTTGCATGTACGGCTCGTTGACCGTTCCCAGAGGTATGCGAGACAGCGAAGACAACGACGACGACAACGACACGGCACGAGATATCGTTTCGAGCGCCTATCGATCCACCTACGAGATAAGAGCCCCGGCGCTATTTAAGAAAGCTTTTAACAGGATCTCCAACGACTTCAATTCTTACTCTCGCGTGCGACGCACTAATAGGCAGACCGTGTCGCTTCGACGACCACCCTCTATCCCTTATTTTATCTTTTTTTTTCTCCCGTTTCTTTCATTTTACTGTCTCTAGCTCTCTCTCTCTCTCTCTCTCTTTTTCTCTCTTCCTCTTTCTCTTTCTACCTGTCCCTCAGTTGCCTATCGCAAATTCCGCCCCCCCTTCCCGACCGCAGCCGTGAAGAAATATAAATCAGCCGAGATCGATGAGCCGTCGAAGATAGGATTTATCATTAATTAATCATGAATTTCTAATTAATCGATAACGTTTGTTTCGTTGATAAATGGACGATTGATAAATCACGCGATAATCGATCGATTATCGTTACGATCATTTGTTATTTCAATGATGGTGCTGTTTTTATGAATATTAGCAGCTTTGATGTTGGTGTTATTGTTATTAGTGTTATTAATGAGATTGATATTGAGAGTTTGGTTATGGATGAATTTTTGAAAATTCAACAAAGTTTTGCCTTCTTTGCTACCGGTATTGTTTTTTTTCTTTTCTTTTACTGCGAATTGTAATTATTTTTCTTGTTGCTTATTGTTACTCGTATTTTTGAACGTCGCTCTTGTTTCGGGAACTTCGGATTTTGTATTATTTTCGCTTTTTATTACCTAATATTTTTTTTTTATTAATATTGTTGTTGTTTTTATCATTTAGTATTTATTATTTTGATTTATGATTATTGTTGTTGCTTTTTATCATCAATAATTCTTTCCGTCCAAGAAAGTTTGCATTATCGCATTTTATATTATTATTGTTATGATCTGAACATTATTGGGTATGTTTTTGAAGAGTTTGTGGAAGAAGATATAAAGAAGAAAACACGTTGGTACGAGGATCGATCTGATGGAGGTTAGATCGATCCGGGGTGAGGATTCTTGTAAGAAAAAAAAAAAACGTAAATATCGAAATAGTAGGTAATAAGAAGAGGAGAGTGGAGGAAGAATAGTCCCCACACTCGAGATTCAAATGTCGTGTAATCGATGAGCACGGAAGCCCGCAAGATTTCCCATTGCCGTAGTGTACTTGAACGAATGATCCACAATAGAGGCCTGTTTCGTTGGCAGATGGAGCGTATGTTTGGATGTCCTTTGGCAAAAGGACTCAACAATATTTTCCGCTACTCAACGTCGAACCCGCTTATCGACTTGTACACCATAGGACGAGCTCTATATCCGTTTAAACTATCGGGGATTAGGAAGGAAACTGGGCTCAACCAGGGGGACCGTATGAAGTCTACCTGTCCGAAATTCCTCCGTCTATTCATTCCGTCCTGCAAGGTCTTTGGATTATTATTGTCCTCGCACGATATTTATCTCAGATATTGCACTTGGTTGATCTTGCTCTCTCTCTTCATTTCTCTTTGAGAATTGGGACGTTTCGCTTCTCTTTTACCTTCTTCCGTGCTCTCCGCGTACATTCGTTTTCGTTTCTCCACTCCTGTCCCTCTCGTCCAATAAAAGTGTCTCAGGGATCTTTCTTGAGGGACTTTTCGGTCTCTCTTCTCGTCTACTTCGATACACTCGTCCTCTCCCTTCCTGAATCCTTTTTTCTTCCCTCCACTATTGTCCAATAAAATGTCTTATCCAATCACCCTTCGACGTCGATGAAGGAACGAGCGAAATAAATCGGGAAAGATTACGAAAGTCGATACCACACGAACGGACTCACCACATTGACGAAGTCTTGAAAAGTGACCGCTTGCATCCGCGACTCCTTCACACGGATCAGTAGGATGTCCCTCTTGTTGGGCGGTATCTCAGCTCTCCATTCGGCACTCTTCAACGCTTCGTAAAAATCCTCGAGCGGTATTTCGCCGAATCCTTCAGGATCGAACTGTCCGTTCGCGGTCGCGGTCCAAAGAAACAAATAACAGTAATATGTAATAACTCGTCTAGAATAATTGTGGAAACACTTTTGTATTACTAATATCGATCGATCGATTTTCATATTTTGAGAATTTCACTATTCGCATTTTCCGCCTTTATCAATGCCAATAATTGAGGAAAAAAAGGAATTCAAGCCATGTTAGCCAGCCAATTTGGAAATAGTTTCGATCGTTATGAGATTCAACACGAAACACGTGTATACACGTTTTTGGAAGTACAAGTCTGATGACTCACCTTATCGAACAGCACTCTCCATCTCTGCGAAGAAAAAAAGAAACATTAAAACCTCAGCTATTTATCGCACGATTACATTCTATAATAAATACATAACTGTCCCATAAACCTTTCTTTTTTATCACGAATAAAAGACAAAAGCAAAAATCGATTGAGCAACCACTAACTTCATTTAATGGCCTTGAAATCCTAAATATAAATAACCAAACTGTCTGATAAAAAGTGATTTACTTTTCGAGAAACCAAAAATAGTCTAATTGAGAAAATCCCAAACAACAATTGGATGCACGTGTCCGTTTGTTAGATTTTTAAAAAGTGCCGTATATGTAGATCGCTTTGTATATGTATGGTTGCGGGCAATAAAGTGACCTACTTTGTTAATACAATCAATATGGTATAAAATATATGACAGACGGATATTATAGCGGTGTACCAGTTACTGCAGGAAAAGTGGATCAGCTAAATAAATACACACCAACACACGTTAAATTATAACTAATTATGTATCGTCATAATAAAACACATGTTATTGCACTTGTCAAAAACTTTGGCAATATTTGTATTGTTAGTATCGTATTCGTTGTGTTAGAATCAACAATAAAGATATTAATAATAACAAACATTACTGTTATTAATATTAATTTTTATTATTACAAAAACATTTAATAATAATGACCTTAATTAGAGGCAATCAAATGAATTAAACATTTCACAAGCAATATGGACGAGAAAAGTAAAAGTAGAAGTAATAATAAATATTAATGACAATAAAAATAATAATCATTATCATTGAAAGTGTAATGAAAGTTAATGATAATTATTGTTAGTCTCCAGTAATATAACCTAAACAATTATTGCGATTTCTGTATAATTACTTTTATTATGACGATATGTAAAAATAATAATGATAATGGTTTATCTGTCTTTCGATAATAATTGCTACAAAAATAACACAGCTGTATAATAAATATCATTTATTTTACGTTTTTGTAATGATCATAAGTATAGGTTTAGTTGCTGTAATTATTTTCATTCACAACAAATGTGCAACGAAAAAAAGGAATGTGGTTATGTGCATAGTCAGTGAAACTCACGTCGTTGAGAAGTTCGCGACGATATTCGGACTCGTCGATATCAATTTCCGAGCCAAGATCCGTATGATCGGTAATATAACCGTCGTAATAATCGAGCTGCTCGCTACTGTTCGCCTGACTGTTGGCAATAACACCGGCGGCGGATTCCTCTTCCTCGATCGCGCCGGCGATCGTCGCTATCGATATTCCGCTGGCCAGAAGCATCACGCCGCCTGCTATACAGGCATCGTGTTCTTGTCGCGGGGCGGGGGGCGGTTTTTCGTACTTCTCTTTGCTTACGAATCGTTGCACACGAATCGTCACCGGACCGCAGCCTCGAATGATTTCACCGTTCTTCCCTTTGTCGCTATCCTACAATGAAGACCCGTCGCCATATTTGACCAGAGCTAGGTACGCCAACAAAGACCGCAGCATTTTTTTCGCGCACGAAAAGTAGACGAGTTGTCGGACGGTGTGAAAACATCAACGGTGTAAAGTAAAAGACGCCTTTCGAAGGATCGACGAATGTATGTACGAGGAAATTTGCAGCGGAGTGTGCGCGTAGACAGGCACGTGCACGCAGAAACGAACACGAAACGGCTGCGACTCGCTTTGTTACCATGGCAATACCGCGCGCACGAGGGCGACTGCGGCTAAGGGGAGACAAGAAAACGCGTCGCGTGACGCCAAAAACGTACGAGGGTGGCTAAACTACCGTCATCGCTATATGTACGCGTAGAGTTCGCGTATACATCCGGTGCTGCTACGCTTTTCCCTATCGCGCGGCTATTCGCGAAACTATTTCGACGCGCGAGCCTTTGCGGTCCTATTTCGAAAGAAATGGCCGCCCAATATTAACCGCACTGTTTACCCCATAATCTCAAGCTTGCGTGAAATTGTAAAAAGAACGAAGTTCCTGCGAAACTGGTGTGCTGTAGACAGATCGATTTGCTTTAGATATTTATCGGCAGTGTGTAACGGGAATTGATAATAGTCAGAGGTATTGATCTTGATGCGAATTCTATTGTTTGCGAATTATGATTCTTGTGGTTTTTCAAGTACGCGCGATTTATTGGACTTTCTTTCATTCTTGAAGTGTTTACTTTTTAAGGTTCATCGTTGCGCGCACTTCCCCTTATCGCTCTTAGCGATCGAACTTCATACCTGAACCTCCAATATTTCCACGGGCACGTTCAGTGAGTTTTGGAATCTAACCTCCACAATTATCGCTCATAACGAGCGTGTATACTTACCGGCAAGAACGTTCCGATTTGCCACGAACTAACACGGGCACCATCGAGTGTATCGAGCACACGCGGATAAAGCCTTCGGCAAATCGACGCTGCATACTCGCGGACTATCGTCGAGGCATCCGATCGCGAAAAGAGCGTACGGGACGAAAACCGTCCTCTAACAAGCGGCCGGAAGAATCGGACGGTAGTCTAGCGTGTTGACTTTCATCGTGCGCGCGCGTTCACCTGAGTAACTCGCCAACATACTAGTTGGCGGTTTCTTGTTGTTTTTGTTTTTCGTGGTGTAAAAAATAGCGAGGATATTTGTGTATGCACGGGATTGAAATTGGTCTCGTCGAGGCGAAATAACAGATCCGGCGCGTCCCCGAAACTCAACTGGCGCGTGCTTTTGTCAACGGGATTATCTTTCCCCCTCTAGTTCTGTACCGCCACCCCCAACTGACCAAACTCCGATAGGGTATCGCATATCCGGTAGGGGCGCTTTCCACCGCGGTAAGATGATCCCGTGCGCACACGGACAAATACGCCAATGACCAAAAACAATCTCATTAAATGTTAAATATTTTTTATGCGCAGACTGTACATGCACACTCGTGTATACGTACAAAGCATTGCTTTGCCGAATACAAAAAACACATCGCTGCACGCGCACACACGTATACGTGTACTTTAGTCCGGATCAATGAGGAAGAAACGCGTGCGGCGCGTGGCTCTCCCCTCTACGCGGCCAGCTGCGTTCACTGCACCTGTCGTCGCACTCCGTGACTCGAAACGCACCGTCTCTCTCTCGCGCGCTTGCGGGGTAAACATCATTGGCGCCTTCTTTCTCTCGCGACTCCTTTGCCGCCTTAGCCAGTAGAGAAGGCTCGGACAAGTCAGGCTCGATGCTAACGACATCTCTCATGCGAGGCCTAACTCTGGCGCCGATAACGAGAAGCTCTAGCTTACCGACGAGGGTATACACGACACTCGAGTTGTATGACGACCGGTAATTTGACGCGCAGTAATGTGTCCACGTCGGTGATTGTAGAGGAATTGGATAGAAAAAGCGTGACGGGCTTTTTTGCAAATTTTGTTTTAAGGTTCGATCCTTCGGAAAAATGACCGAGGTCATTTTCTTAATTTTACCATCGGTTTGCGTCTTCGAATGGCACTTCCGGTTTCTCATGTTACATCGGCATGGAGTATATAGATATATATTTTCTTTCCGATATATCTCAATCAGAGGCTCCTATCGCGCGTTCCGTCTCTTCCGTAGAAAGTACCCAGATAATTGTTTAAGGAACCGCGGCACGAGGAGGGGGTAAAAACGTAGTAGGAAATCCGGCGAAAAGTTCCAACACGGTGAAGACGACAGGGCTTTAAAAACCATCGCGGGGGAAGATTCCAAAGTGTCGCGATGGGGGGAGCAGAGGGGCGAACAATTGACGGCAAGCTAATGTTGGTCGGTATAGTGCGCGCGTGTACGCGGCAAGATGAAGATGTTGTTGTTGCGGGATTGGAGGCAGGCGTTGCACACACCCCACGTGTACAGAGTGGGTAACAGTAGCCTGCGTCTTCAGCATCAATTCATCGGTGCTTTACTGGTCATCATTTCCATCCCCATCATTATTTATACTTTCCCATGGATCGTCTGTACTCTGTGTACGTCAACGAGCAGGCAATCCTCGTTACCGCGCGAAATTGCCTGGTGCGACAATTCCGCACTGGCGCGAACTTACAACGCGAACTATCCACTGAGCCCACCTGTCAGAAGTGCCGTAAGTATAAGCTACAGAATCGCCATGATCAGCGATCGCGACAAAGAGTCCAAAGATGAAACGAAACGGGACACATGGTGTAGCATCCTCAAGCGAGGACGCTTGCACTGGATGCCCAAAAACAACTACATCTCTGTGAGTTGGGACTCCGAGGATATTAAACTGACATCCAATCTGGCTATGGGCGGACGTGGTATGGAACTCTCGGAATTAGTCACTTTTGATGGACGCCTCTTAACATTTGACGATCGCACCGGGGTTGTTCATCAGATTGACGCTGAGCGCATGTTTCCTTGGCTCATTCTCATGGATGGCAACGGCAAAAGTTCCAAAGGTACAATATTCAAAATGGTTCCAAAGATTCCTCTGCCTTTCTCGTCTGTCTGAAACAGTTTGACAGAGGGTCTAAAACAGTTGATTCTGGATATTTCTGATCAGAAACCGTGGATTTATTTGAAAAATATTAATGAACAATTAAGTTTAGATTCAAATGTTTTCTATCGTTGAATGTTTTACGTTCTGCATCGCTAAAAAATGTCACGAAAACTTAAATCTTTGGTTCCTTGTGAGAATGTATAAGGATGTATTGAGTGACATTTTAAATCTAACTTGACCAACAGCAACAGTACGAACTATTTTAAACACGTCAAATTTCATCTATAATTTTTACTATCATTCCTGCCACTAGACACCAGTAGAAAAAACTCCCCGGCTGTGCACTGATGAATATTTTACGTTTCAGGCTTCAAGTCTGAATGGGCAACTGTGAAGAACCGAATACTGTACATAGGCAGTATGGGCAAAGAGTGGACGACGAGTAGCGGTGAATTCGAAAACACCAATCCAATGTGGATTAACATGGTGACGCCTGGTGGTGAGAAGCATCCTGTCGATTGGTCCGACAACTACAAGAAATTGCGGCAATCCCTCGGCATCGAATTCCCAGGTAATATAACATTATTTTTATTTTCAGTATTATTTATTTAGTTAATTTTTCAACACAAAACTCATAAGTGGTTTATCCCTTTGAAAAATAAAAGTGTAATCTTATGCTTGAAATTTCTATAAGGGTTTTCCAAATGAATGTTGTTATATATTTCTATCAAACATCGATGAGGTTTATTAGAAGGAAATGATTACTGTTTTGCAGGCTACATGATTCACGAATCTGGAGCATGGAGCGACATACGACAGAACTGGTACTTCCTACCTCGCAGATGTTCGAAGGAGCGATACAACGAGACTACCGACGAGACAATGAGTTGCAACGTGCTCCTCAGTACCGACGAAAATTTTACAAGCGTCAAGGTACTCCTCCAAGATTTCCCATAATTATTTTCTTCCTTAAGGATCCATCGAAATATTAAAATAATCGTTTGATCATCCTCTATCGCTCCAGCTTACAAAAATCGGTAACCACGTGCCAATTCGGGGATTCTCGAGTTTCAAGTTTCTCCCCGATTCTCGAGATTCGATCATAGTCGCTCTGAAGAGCGAGGAATTCAAAGGCGAAACGGCGACCTACCTCACAGTCTTCACGATCAACGGTCAGATCCTACTGCCAGATGAGAAAGTCGGAGACATCAAGTTCGAAGGCTTCGAATTCGTATGAGAAAGTAAAGCGCGCTAACTTTCGTATCCCTTAGTAAATTACATTGACGTGCAATCCTATGGAGTTGTGGGCAATGCAAATTGTACTGTACATAACACGAAATCTTAATAATAATTGTTATTATTATAAAACGACGTACGTTCTTGTTTCAGTCACCCAAAGACTTCAATATAGAAAATTTTTTGCGAATAACTCGTTCTCAATATTGACATTGTTCAATTTTTCGTAAAAACTCCGTACCATTGCCAGACGTGCGGATAACTGTTTCGAAAGTTTTTGACTTTGACACTATGCAATTACAAACACAAAGGCTGCCGAATATTTTGTCTTTTAAGAAATAAGTCAAGTTTTTTTTGTCGTTTCCCAAACTTGTGAAACGGTGAAAAGGTAAAATTGTTTCGAGACTTTCCTTTAGTGTCTCAAAGTTTTGGAAATACGTTCACTTTGAGTAATTCGGTGGTGCGAGAATGCGGAAAAATATAAAAATCAGTTAAAAAAATATCTTTCCGATTCCTCCCTCAAGTTCTAGATACTCATTTCTGGCGATTCTTGTATCCTTTTTTTCATTTATCAGTAATTAAGTTGTCGGTCTGAAATTGGGAGGAGACGAGGTCAAACTATCGCCGCAATCTACGTCTATAATGTGCAGCTGACGTATGCAAAAGAACACAGTTCTCCGATATATCACTGCCCGTTGGATAACGGAACTTGCAGACAATCTGGAGGTATATTTTCGCGCGAGCAAAGAAGAAAATCAATACGATGTGCCATAGATGTATAGCTGGCGCGGTGGGCGACGCAACTACGGACCGCCGCGCTCGACTGAAAGGCGTGTGACCATGCAGGAATGCCTTTGGCACGTTCCAGTGTTCGCGCGTATATCCGACGACGAACATCATCGGTGAGTTTTTCAAATTAGCCGTTCTCGAATGTCTAGCTTTAGCTTTTTTGCGAATTATTTTATTTTACACGATTTAATAGACATGACAGGCTGATGGATGGAATTCATTTATTTTTTCGACATTCATTTGCTACGCGACAATACACTTAAGGAATGATCAGGCGTTGCACTGACTGATGCTAAAAAAAGCTAATCGTCTTTCGAGCGTTCCAAAAAAAAAAAATTTGACATTTTCTAGATACACAATATATTGAAATCGTAGCAAGTTGGTAGCACGAACAATTGAGAATTGGGAAATTCTCCTCGTGCTATTCTAAATGAATGTAACCTTGTTGCGAAATACTCTTTTTTTCTTATAAATTAAGCTGGCAGGTCTATAATCCGATGCTACCATTTTTTAAATATTCACAATTGATTTCGATTTGGAAGAAATTGGACTCATGTGTTGGTTAAATCTGACAAGTAGAACAATAAATAATTCTTTTGATATGTGAATCTGATAAACAATTAAAACAATAAATAATTGTTGAAAAGTAGATCGGGTTACTTAAAAACGTCAATGGTTCGACAAAGTGTTTTTTAATGATCGTAGATTCGGTGGTGATCGCACGATGGGCGAGGACCGGCAAGAACGAGAAGAAATGTCATTCTGAGTGCTATTCAGCTAATTCATCGGTGGGACTTTCGAAGTGATTGTTGAAAAATGGCGAATTACTCATCCGAAGAGGACTGGCAAATTGCGAGACGCGGATTGTCCCTTTTCTTGAACAACAAACACGAAGAGGCAGAAATTTTGCTCGCTCTGCGTGCCAACAGTTTTCACATCATGACCGCACGATGTTTCGTTCTATTTATGGTAAAGGCCTAGCTTTTTGTTGTTTTTTTTCAATTAGCTGCTAATCGGAATTTGTTTGAGTTGGTAAAATTTTTCTGTGGGTTGCGGTAAATTCGGATAGAAGGGATCGTTATATTGAGGGTGGAAAAAACTATAGAAGCCAGCTTTTAATGAACGTGCTGCGTTTGCACTTGCCTCCTCATTATTTCGCTCACAAGGCTCTTTATATTTCTCTCTCCCTCCCTTTTTTTCTGAGCAGAAAGGCTGTCGAGTGTGTCGCTCCCGTGGGCGAGCACCTTCGTTAGCGAAATGGAACGATGAAAAGGGATTTATGGATTCATGTGCCGGGCGGCTTTTAATAATAGTCTTTTGTGTCCGTAGCAACATTAAACGCCCTTAAAAAAGAAAGCCTTTTCAGTGAAAAACCGAGAAAAATTGTGAATCGAATATTGAAAATGGATTTGTTAAACTGCTCTCGTAAAATGAAAGAATTTATATCAAGAAAGCTTTTTTTCATGAACCCACAGAAACAGAAAACAATGTTTTTCGTAAATTATTTTAGTATAAGTTATAGTACAATTTCAATAGAAATTGAACGTAATCCTTATACAAAGTCAATCGACTGAGAATAATGCGAGATCACGATTATAGACTTGGCTTTTTTTTTTATCTTGAAGAATGCTCTAATGACCTTCGAAGATGAGAAATTGGTAGCGGCGATGGAGATCCTCAAGAACACCGAGAGGGAATGCGCAAGCGACGCGGGTTGGCTCAAGTCTATAACAAGCAGAGTCTTCAAAACTGACCAGGAGGCAATAACGTCATCCACCCGTGTAGGTATCTACGCGAACGACGCCGGAATCCCTCGCTCATAATCCCAAGAAAAGAAGACAAATTAGGCGGTGCCAGTGAAGGAAAAAGTGCATTCGCGTATTATCAGTTCCAGAGCGAATACGCGAGGCGACTCGAGCGGCAAATAGCTCTCGCGGACACGAAGATCTGCAGTGCCGCGTTGACTCTTCTGCAGCAGGAAATCGGTGGATACGTGCGGGCTGGTTGGATGCTACGAAAGGCATGGCGCATTTATCAACACACTCATCTACAAATCTTGCGACTGTATCGTCGCACTTTCGGCGCTAGTCCAATGGGTTTGTTTGTTGATACTCCATAAGATATTTTTTTTTACGTTCATCAGCTTCTTCCATCTCTTGGGGTTGAAGAATAATTTTGCGTTCCTCCAAATTCGAAATATTGACTTTTCCCAATTTCAATTGCTCAAACGTATCACAGAATAGAGAATAAATTGAATTTCCAGGCTGGACGGAGAACGGGGTAAATTCGGAAAGATCGAATGTCTGCCAGGAAGGGACGACGGCAGCAGACCCTCGTCGCTGTCGCTCGTCGTCCTCGTGTTCGGTATCTTCGTTGTTGAGCGATACACCAATAGGCAGCACACCGACGACGCCCTCGTCGTTCCTGCGTACTTCGATATCAATGCTCTTCTCGCTTACCGGTTACGCCTCCACCTCTTCGAATGATCAGCAATCCACGTAAAGTGACTAATTACACTTATTTAATTATTTTTTTTTACTTTCTTGACACCGTTCCTGAAAAAGTCGAATTCTGATATCGTTCGGTTCACGCATTACAAAGCAATTTATAAATTGACAATCTGACGTCAGTGAGAATTGTTCGGATTGCTGCAGTTTCGTCGAGCCCGGAGAAGTGGTGCGCCTGATGTCTGCGGTGAGCTTCGGTTATGGTATATGCCAATTGTGCGTGAGTCTGGTGCCACGTTCATTGCTGAAGCTGATACACTTGCTGGGGTTCGAGGGCGACCGAAGAGCCGGTCTTACGTCGCTGATGTACGCTCGTATGAGCGACGATATGCGTGCCCCCCTCGCCACGTGAGTACCCTAGAAAATTTGCCTTGTTATTGAAATTTATTGAAAGTGTCCAATAATCGTATTCGTATAGGCTGTCACTTCTGTGTTATCATACTATTGTTGGACCGTTCTGTTGCCGCCACGAGCGCACCGTAAATGCCGGGGTCGACGCCGCCAAACGTTTGATCGCCGAATCCCAAACGGAGTTTAACGAAGCGGCGCTCTTTCTCTTTTTTACAGGTAGAGTCGAACGGCTTCAGGTACGCGTCTCATCTGTTCGTTGTCCCTCGCTCGTCTCCTCTCCGTTCTTCGTCCGCCTCCACTTTGGTTATTGAATATTTAAAAAGAGAAATTCGCTTTAAATTTCTCGCGCAGATTTTCGAATGTTAGAATAATTTAAAGGGAAATCCAATCGGAGCACAAAATTTTCGAGGGTGACTTTGATCGAAGCGCTCAAATTCGGAAGAACTTTTTTCTTAATGTTTCGATCGAATCGAGTGGAATTTTTGTTGGATAAAGCGCGGCTGGTTGGGCGGTCCAAGCGGAGAGAAGGACGAGCGATGCACAGAACGTCAAGGAGGCTCGGAAAGATCTAAAATTCTTGGGTTTTTCACGCAGTCGAATATCGAAGGAGCCCTTGTGGCATACGAGAAGGCGGTTGATGCATCTGGCCAGAGAGAAGCTAAGCTCCTCTTTCTGTACGAGATCGCCTGGTGCCATTTGATACGGCTGAATTACGAACAGGCGCACTCGTCGTTCGCCCGTATGCAAAGCGAATCGCGATGGTCCGAGAGTGTATACGCTTATCTCGCAGCTGGTAATTTTGACAATTCTCTTTGTACTTTCCAGAAGTTTTGAAAAGTCTGAAGTCACGTTTCTTTCGGTTGGCAGTGTGCGCGGGTGCCGACGGCCAGGTGGAGTACGTACTGCGAATCCATCGTGAAATAACGTCGAAATTAACGAGCACCAACGGCTCGACGAAATCGACGCAGCTCTATCTCTTTGTATCACGAAGGCTTTCCAAGCTAATCGATCGCAATGGACTTGCTTATTGTCGATCCTACTATCGACTTCTCGTTTACGAGCTTCTCTATTTGTGGAACGCTTTGCCCTCGAGCTCCAGAGATTCGCTGGCTGTCGTCATTGCCGGTCAGTTTGCCCCCATCGCTTGTCCCCCACTTTTTATTGTTACATCATATGATCGTAACGAGTTACTGTATTCTTGACGAGATCAGAGTGCGAAGCGTTCGACCGTAGTAAAGAGGAACCAATGCTTGGCCTTGCCGATCTCATAGCCGGAGTCGCGCACTCCTATCTCGGCGAGGATGTCTCCGCCGTCAAATTTTACCGGAAGTGTCTTGAGAGACGCGGTGACGGCGACGAGACGATGGTCCCATCTCCGGCCGAACAAAGCAATCCTGCCGATGATCAGCATGTTAGCGCGTTCGCTCTCTACGAATTGGGAAGCGTACTCTGCGCTACCAACGTGAGTTTCTCCCTCAATTCACTAGTATTTATCCTAGTTATCCTTTATATCGTTGAGACGATAGAGGGCATCGAAACGAGTAATCCGTACACTGCGATTTACCGTTTTTCATATTCTTCGCTTTTCAGAGAACGGAAGAGGGAAAGGCGGCGTTGATAAGGGCTCAAAACGAATATAGCAATTACGACTTTGAGAATCGCCTCAATGTTCGTATATTCTCGGCGCTCAAAACTCTCGCACATTGATACGTACCAAAATGCAATGTACACACTACGGTTAAAGCCTGGTTTTATTTAATACGCGATTTTTCCTGGCATGATTAGAATTTACTGGTTAACGAAATCGAATGTTGAAACTAGTTTTAAAGAGGACCGTACGAGTGAGAACTACCACAAAAAACACGCGTTGAAACTAAAAACCAGTTTTTAACTGTAACGTATTTATATTATAAATTAAGATACTTCTCGCGACTCGTCCATTACCTTCTGTGATCTCAAATGGCAAACGGTATCGGCTGCGCCACTGCGCCACTGTTATACGATATAAATAATAATCCAAAATTGAATGATATATAATGTGCATATTAATATTATATATAATTATATATTATATAAATAATGTGCATATTATCACTTCTTACAAGTGCCCTTCCGCCCGTTTCCTTTTTCGTTTGGTCCGACGAGGAATTGCCTATGTGTGTATATATATACATACATATGTGTGCGCGTGAGTCTATGCATGTATGTATCTCAAAATGTAAAAAATGGAGATTGTTGTTGTCATTAATATTATTATTATCATGGACTATTCGATAAGAACGGATCCGCCGACGCTCTAAAACTATTTGAGAGGGGATATTGAAAACAAAATACACACACTACACGATATAACCTGTGAGGCTTTATTATTAATTACCAGTCGTAACCACTATTGGTAATCCATAATATAAACAAAACATCACCATTATTGCTATTATTGTGAACATTGGTTTACAACTTCGTTCGCCGTGCATCTCAAAATATTTGTTGAAATATTTGTTAAGCCTTTAAGGAACGACCAAAAAATTCTCCGAGACACTCCAGCTATTAATGAAAACTTGAATAAAATTTGTTTCAGTACTTTTTGAGATTAGTGTTTTCGAATAAACGGCGGGCTTTTCACTGTATTTTTCGTTCCACACTGGTTCTGTCAATTTTACAATTAAAACAAAATTATGAGAGAAAAATTTCAAGCTTCTGTTTGAAATTTGTATTTTTAAGTTTTTTTCATTTAATTTGGTAGAATTATATTTTTCATATAAAATTATTAAATACACAGAATTCTCGAATTGACGTAAAATATTAAGGTGCGTTTGAAATGTTGTTATACGAGATAAGTAGATGGATTTTTTATTTGGGACAATTTTATATGCATATGTATGGGCGTGAAGTGAATCACGAATTGTGAAAATAGCCCCGAAAGAAAAACGTCAATCGAATAGTAATTAGTCGCGTGCTTGGATCCGTGGGAAAAAGGCGAGAGAATTCGTTGGATCGTCGATGAACGACAATACGCTGATTTTGCGGGATCGCGAACATAGATGAGCTCGCGCAATGTTTGCTGCCGGTGTAACAATAATTCGAGCAGCAATACCTCCGTCGAATATTGGCCAACCCCGTGGTATTGCAAGCTCATAAAACCCGTGACGTTTATCGTAGTGACGACGATGCTGGGTGAGAAAACTGAAGATGAATAGTGGCGAGTTGATTAGCTTCGAACAGTGGATAGAATCAAAAGTTATTGATGGATTTTCGGTTTTCGTTGGTGAAATTTTGCACATAGACGAAATTTGGGCATGAATGATTAGTAAAGTGAACTTTTGAATCTTCAACGATTTTAGGCGAAACATCGATTCGCGATTTCGATGATTATTCAGATTCTATTAACGGTGCGTTTTTTTTCAGCCATATCCGCTATTCATCTTTGGAGCGAATTTTCCGCGAGCGATTCGTTCTGGGTGATCAAGTCGGATCTCGGTAAACTGAAAAGTCAGCTGAACACACTTTCGGTATTGCGTAAAATTTCGGTATTTGAAAAAAAAATGTCAGTCACGGGTTCTTTTCGGGGCTGCATCGTCACCGTTCCTTAAGGTTAGACTGCAAGCTAACGCGAGTATTGTAAAACTATTCCCGACCTGACACGCGAACAACAGATGGAAGTGAAGAACGTGATAGAGGCGAGGGACGAGTTGCGGAGCAAACTGCGAGAGGTCGGGTGCGTCGTGCCTAAAATGTCCGAGGCGATTGCCAAGCTGAGGGACGAAGTTTCCGAAGGTTCGTGTATTCGAGTCTGTTCCCATATTTTTCTCGTGTACTCGAGTCCCCTTAAATTACCGTCCACTGCACACAGGAATTGGAGCCCACACGAAGATCGTGCTCGATGCATTGTCTCCCGACAACATGAGGGATCTGGTTAAGAGCGAGCTGCAAACGTACGACGCCGACAAGACCGGAAGAACTGACTATGCCCTCGAGTCTCTGGGTCTGTCTCCCTCAACCTTCGTCTGCCAGCTTCGGGCGATCTAATACGAAATTAATAAAAAAAAAACAACATGAACCAGGTGGCTCGATTCTATCGACGAGAGATACCGAGTCGTACGTGGCCGGAGCTCCGGTACTGTCCTTCTTCGGCTTTCCACTTTGCTCGCAACAGAACAATCCACGAACTATTATACAAGTCAGTTTTCATATTAATAAAAAATTCCACAAGATACTAGGATTGTCCTTTAAATTCCTCATTTGCATCGCAGGCTGGTTCACTACCGGGTGAATGTTGGGCGTTCAAGGGAACCGCTGGTTCTGTGGTTATCCGTTTGATGGGTCAAGTTCACGTGACTGGGATCAGTCTCGAGCACATTCCCTCGTCGTTATCGCCGGACGGCGAGACCACCGCGGCGCCTAGAGATTTTTCCGTTTGGGTCGGTTTGCAACAGTTTTCTGATAGTGAATTCTTTGCTTTTCTCATCATTGTGTAAGAACGGAAAACAGAGAAATTGATTGTCGTATCGGTCATGTTTATCGCGACCCAAAAAAACTCCGTGTTATGTAGAAATCTAGAGACGAAGTAAAAAAATCACAGCAAAGTATTTGAAATTTGGAGGAGTATCAATTTGGTACAAGGGAAAAAATAGAAAGATATAGATTGAAGATAAACAACAAAGTAGCGACTGATGGATTTACGTTTGACGAATGTTCGCAATCAGAAAATAAAAAATAATGTTGAAGATCGATTGGAGAATGCTTGGAATTATACTCCAACATTTGCTTATATATACACTTCTTTTTTTTTTTATTCAGGGACTCGATCACGTTGACGATAAATCGGGTTTCCTTTTCGGCGAGTTTACATACGAGAATCATCGATCCACATCTTCAGTTCAATACTTTCCAGTTCAGGTGAAATAACTATAATATCTCTAGCTGTCTTGTCGGCGTTTAGTTTCTCTAAATCATTTTTTTTTTCGAGTTATCCCAACACTGGGTATCCGGTGAATTTTTCTCAATAAAAAATTTTTCTGATGTGTTTTTCAAAAGGGCGAAAAATTTGTTGCAGAAAAAATGAACAGGAGAAGCGAAAGGTATGTCGAGGAGATTCAGCGTTGTTCTTTCAGTTTCAGGCGCAAGTGCCCTACGAGATAATCGAGCTGAGGATTCACTCGAACAGCGGAAATCCGATGTACACGTGCGTTTACAGAATTCGGATACACGGTAGTTTGTAGATATCGCCCGCAGACTACAACCATTCTCGATCCTGATGTGCCCGTCGCTCGTCAAACGTATCAATCGTCCTCATAATCATCGTCATTAACATTATCGCCTCTATCGCTATCGATAGTTACTATTGTTATACGTATGTATAGTACACTTTGTTTTTGTCGTCGCTACGTCAATTTTTTTTCCCCTCCGGACTAAATAAATACATAAATTGCATATATATGTCTACATATAAATATGCGTTAATTTGGTACTTTGCGTCGCCCAACGACGTGTGTCCCATTCGCTAATTCTTTTTCCATTCTTCCTTTATACAAGTGTAACCATATATCCACCGAAAAAGGCATCCACACCCACGGGCAATAGACTAACACGAGATCTCTACTTTTTTCTCACTTTTTTAAAATCTCGACTTTAATCCCTATCGAACCTACGCATTCTTCGCTACGTTCACGTCTGAAGAGCGACCTTCGAAAAAAAAAGTGAAGAAAAATACAGTTTCCAACGCGAATACAATAACGCGTACGGATTTCCTTGCCAGGTGAGCGAGGAGCTGGAAGATATCTTTTTCCGATGCCCGTTCAAGTGTATTCACTGCTTTAGGCACGAGCATGATTCCGACATTTTTCTTTTCCAAAAAGTAACTTTCGATTCTTCGTTTCCCACTGGTCTCCGAAAAGTAACTGACTAATCGATAGTTATCGAAATAATTAATTACACATAATAATAATTTATCATTATATATTCTGTGCATAATAATAATAGTATAGAATCTCAGAAAACAGGAATTTGCGCGAAATTAAGATGTAGGAGATGAAGGAAATAAGGAATTGATAACGAGTACATGGTTTGTAATGAAAAAATAAAAAAGTCCTTAAGTAAGCGGGTGGAAAACAATTATGGAAAAATGAAAAATTGCTACGTTTTGAAAAAGGAAATGTAATCACCTAAATATTAATAGAGGTGCATTATTAGTATTTTTCCTAGTCAATTAAGGGCGGAACCAGGAAGTTACTCGTTGGAGAAGATTCAATTCGGTGTAGCACACTTCTTACGCTATTTGCTACACAAGAGGTTTTCGGTTTTATCCAGTTAGTTCGTCTTCGCCTGTCCGCAATACGAGACAACATTGTATCAAAATAAATTGCTCAGAATGGTATAGAGATATGGACAGAAAAAAAAAACGAGAGCGTATATACAGGAAAGTTCGGGTTTGTACATGGAAAAAAATTCCAGCGCGTTTCTAAACATTCTTTCGCAGCGCATTCTTCACCGCCGGAGAACATTCTAAGCAGCAGTACATAAAATTGCACACACACAGAGGTGAGCAACGGCTGTGAGTAGTTTTCCTCTTTTTTCTTTTCGGCCTCTTTTTTTTCTCACACGCCGCTCCCTGCATGCCTTAGTCACGCGCCTCGATATCACAGATGTCAATGGATTTTTTTTTCTTCCAGAAGATACAATGGTCGAATTTACCTTTTTTTGGCTATTGATTTTTTGTTTCTTTTTTTTTTAATCGCTATACCACTTGGATATGTGATGAGACACGGACGACTCTCGTTACTTTCGCGCCGTGAAGGGGACCCCCGTCGTATTATTTTTTTTCAGCTTTCTAAGCTGACTAGTTTGTAAAGCTGAAAACAAATAATTGATTTTGCATCGAGTACGATGGATGAGAGAAGTGAATCAGCCTGACTGATAAAAGACTTCATGAAAAGAAATGCGAGTTTTTCAAATGCTTTTTACAAATGCGCACGTAAATTAACGAATTAAACAACTTGTCAATCGTGCAGAAGTGATATTGCCGTGAATAAAATATAAAAAATGAAACGTTTCTCAAAGTAATGTTTACATCAATGCGCGAGAAATATGATCGTTAAAGACGTTAACTGTTTTATTTCATGTTACAACAGTAACTCGTAATGTGCAATAAATGACGTAAATTGTTTCGAGGCTCGGTGGCTGAGAATAAATAATTGCACATTTTTTAACGAATATCGAGGAGGGTCCTCCCTTCATTTTCACGCACTGTGCGGTTGATCCGTACGGTGCACGATACAATGGCAAGCAAGAATCGATGTACAATTCGTACCGTGAGAAGTCTTGGTGTAATTTCACTTTTTCGTTAGTTTTTTTGTTTTGGCAGAGAGAAGATCGCTGCGAGCTAACCCCCGACATTTCTACGCTCTAGAATACGCACAGTCTATATCATAAATGATATACGTATGTATAAACTATGGATACGCATAGTCTAGACGGTGTACACCCGCGTTATACGCGCTCACCACACTTCATTTCTTTTTCTATCTCTTATGCCTCTGTGTACACTATAATTATGAAATTTTTTCGCGCAACGATCGCCGAGACGCATTGTCCCTCTCTCTCTCTCTCTCTCCATCTCTTTGTCCCTCCCCGTTCTATTTTCCTAGCTATTGTATTTATGTATATAACGACTATCGATTGATTCGCTATTCTCCTGAGGATTTCGCGCATCTTACTAAAGTTGTCGCACCGAAGAGACTCGCCGCGTCTCGGCTCGCGAACATTCGGTTTATGAATCTAACGAGCGGCGAGGCACAATTTTCGGCACGATAGATTGTCATAAGCATATACTCATATGCAGGATGACAGTTATAAAATTGGTATTTTCTGAGAGTATCGGGCGGAGATTTTGCAACTCAGGAAAATATGATATTTAATGGTTTTTCGATTCTTCGAGAGAGAACAAATTACAGCGTAGTTGTGGAATGAGATTATGATGATTTGTCACAAGAATCGTACGGTACGGACAAAAAATTGTAACGCTATTTGGAACTTATCAGAATTAAGACAATTCTATTCCATTTGCGAATAAATCTTTGCGGACGTGTTTTGTATTCCGAATGGCTTCATCCTCACTCGACCATACTCTAAATTAAATTTCGCTCTCTTCTCAGAACGATAATTCTTTTGCTGAGGAATGCTATCCATCACAAAAACAAACCTATTTTTGGTGCAGGAGAATCGAGAGGCGAAAAGCATAACCGTTTCATAAGTGTCACCCTAGATACACATACACGTAAGAGGCATTACCGCGTACAATTTTTGAACATCCGTATTATTCGCCGTGACGCTTCAGGATGTTCTCCATCCCGGAACATTTAAATCCATATACGAGATCTCGAATGTTCCTCATCGACTGTGCTCCCATTTTTGGAAGTTACGGATAAAGCCCGTGCCATAGGGGTAAATAAAAAAAATCTCATTGAATGCCCGTACGTTCGGTCGTCGAGAGGGAGCCATTCTCCGGAGCGTTTTCGTTTCGTGCATCACTATGAAGATCGTCCGTAACGGGATCGTCAAGTTGGTCCTCCCTTTTGTCATGACACTCGACGGAGATGGCAACCGTGGTATCGGACAGTGACGAATCCTCGACGACAATGAAGCGATCTTGCTTGGAGATGCACGGGGTGGATTCGTCGATTCGTTGGTAATCGGATTCCACGATCCAGGTCTTATCTGTTTCCGTGATTCTGGATGAAGATGGCTCGTGAGTTTCGTCGCTCTTCTCTTCGAACGGAGCGAACCCGTTGTCGAAAGTTTGGCCGTGGGCACTGGAAATATCGTCGGATTGTTCGCGGGCCACGTCAAGTTCATCGTCTCGATACCTGACGAGGCTCGGCTCGACTTTGTTAACAACCGCGCCTTTCAGTCTTGACGGTCGTCTCTCGTTTATGACGGATTGGACGTCCAGTTCGGCTTCGGGTGATCGCTGCTCGGCGGCTGGACTCTGCCAACCGCTGGGCGAAGCGACGCGGGCGAATCTACTTCCGGTCGGGCCGAAACGGCCAACTGGAGGAACGTTGCCGTTGCTTCGTCGTGCGTTCTCGTTCGTGGCACACGTCGGCGAGTGTTGCGTCGACGAGTGTCTCCTATCGACCCGACTCGTACCGTCGGCCGCTATCGAGACGAGTCTCGAGGCCCGCGGCGACGGACACGTAGACGAGCTCACCGTAAGTAGCGACTGCTTGCTAGACGGGTTTTCCGCTGGAACGTTCCGCTTTGCACCGCCCGACTGAAGAACCGGAACGTTGTTGCTTCGCTGCGTTATTATACGCGGCACGCTAAGATTACTCGTCGGCTGCTTAATTATCAGCTCGGCGACCTCGATAGGCGGACGCGACGCGCTTCCAGCAGCTATCAACAGTGAAGACGCTGCGGCCGCGGCTCGCTGTTGCTGCGCGTGAAAAGTCTCACGGCGCTTCAGCTTGTAACGCTTGCTCGATGTTCGGCTGCTCGAGCGACGGTTGAACGAACCACCAGCTCGAGGACGAGTATTCCCATCGTCGAAGTTCCACAAGCCGGATCCCGAATCTGAAAAATGGCGCGTTTTAGAACACTCGAGCTAATGATGCCCGGGTGCAAATTAAATGGACGAGTAAGCTGTTATTCCCGTTCGGATCTTACCGTCGATCTGTCGTCGCGTTTCGTCGCAAACGGGCGGATTATACGTGAAGTTCGATGGCAGTGAGCGAACCTTTGCCAGCGCAGGTTTCGCCGAATCATCGTTAATCTCGGCTTCGTCGATCGTTTTTTGAGTCTCATTGATCTGAATCCGTGAGCCTTTCGGCGATGTACCGTGAGACGTCGACTCTCGTTGCGAATCGCCTGGAGAGGCGGTCACCTCCAGCACCGGGATCCTACGTTCCTCATCAACGTCACCGCGACGCGTAGTTTCCAAAGGGTCCCGTAAATTCCTGATTTCAAGATCGGTCGAACCAGCGACTTTTGTTTCCTCAACGACTGTACGATATCCGTTGATTTCCTCGTTATGCTTCTCGCTTTTATCCACTGTTTCGTCCATCCCGCCTTCGTCGTCCTGGCCATCTTCTCCATCGTCTTCACTTTTGTCGTCTTCCTCTTCGTCTTCGTCATCCTCCTCCTCTTCTCCAACTTCCAGAAGCTCTTCCTGCTCAGCTGCGAGCTCTCTCTCCAACTGGGTTTCCATGTCGAGCTCGTCCTCCATCTACGAAATTGGGAGACTCGAGTGAATTGATTTTTCGTATTTACCGATCTAGACTCATCAGATTTGGTACTCCGAATCCGACCTGTTTATGACTCTCCTCGAGATGTTTCATGAGCACGGCGACCACGACGTTCACAAGGACAAACTGTGCCATCAGTACGAATATGACGAAAAAGATGGGCGCGATGAAAGTGCTGACGCAGCAATTTTTCACGCAGTCTGCGGCGTCGTCGCAATCGTCTCGCAACGTGTCCTTCATGATGCCGTTCCAATTGTCGCCGGTGGCAACCCTGAAGAGCGTCAAGAAGGCCATACCGAAATTACTGAAGTGAGCGTGCTCGCCCAGACCCTGACATGGCATCTCGTCGTTGCATTCTGTCGAATTATAAGGTCATTCATTTTTCTATCGGGATCGAAAACATGATGCGCAGGCTCGATAGGACTTAGCGAATAAACTTGCCGAGTCTCCCGAACAGCTCGACTCCGAGAGCGGCGAATATGAAGAAGAGAAGGAAAAAGAGAAGTCCAAGATTTCCAACTTGCGGAAGCGCCTGCATAACCGTGTCCAGCAGAGCCCTGATACCCTTGGCCATTTTCAGGAGCTTCAGAACTGCAATAGCACGTGCTTTATAGTTGATCGACCAAACGACCGCTTCGTATTATCATCGAGTGCAACGATTACCTCTGGCTATTCGAAGTACACGCATAACTCGTATGATCGTCGGATTGATCGGGATTATTTTGGACTCCAGCTCTTCGAGGACGATTCCAACTACCGACAGTATTACGATTCCGATATCCAGTTGATTCCATCTGGAGGAAAGCGTTAATTTTCTTTTTACTTCAGAACTATAAATTTCAGTATCTCTATTCAGAATTCATATTTTGCAAATATAAAGGGAGAATGAAGAAGGCAGATTCTAAAAGAGATAACGAAATACGGAAATTGTTTAATTCTTTACTTGTCTTTGAGGTAGAGATGAATGCCAAGTGCCAAAAGTTTCATGAACGACTCGAGTATGAAGACTGCGGTGAAGAAGTAATTGAAGATTTTCAGGGCGTAAGTGAGGGCTTTGGGCATCATGTAAAATTCCATGGCCATCGTGACAACGTTCAAACCTATGACAGCCGCTATCGCGAGGTCGAAGTACTTCGACGTAACGACGTTGTGAACGAGCAGGCGAGTCTTCGAATAATTTGTGTAATATGGTGGTTGATGCATCTCTGTTGGAAGAAAAAAGAACAAACGTAACCGATCAGTGACGCGACATTGCTATAAGGGGAACAGCGTTCTTCACGTTTCCGTGCTTACTCCGACGTTTCTTTTCCATCTGTAGAGCGCGTTTGGCCGCTCTTCGCACTCTTTCCTCTTTCTCCTGTTCTTCCCGACAGCGATGAAAATTCTCCACCACCACACCCACGAACATGTTGAGCACGAAGAAACCGACCAGCAGGATGAATGCGATAAAATAAAGCAACCGCCACTCGGAATAATTTTCTTCCGGCTGAAAACAAACCCAAACAGTTTCGACCGGTTCTAATATCCAAAACGGAGAGTGCCATTGACCGGCAGAAATGATATCAATCTCTCACCTGTTGATCGACTCCAACAGCATCCAAACCCGTGTACATGATGTTGACCCATCCGTCGCGCGACGAAAGCACGAACAGAGACATCAGAGCCTTGCCGAGATCATCAAAATTGTACTTCCGGTTCAGCCAAACGTTCCGTTTATCAGCGAGGCAGTCGGTCTTGTTTCTCACGTGTTTTATATCCGGACCGTCGCAATAATAAAAAGCACCCTTGAACAATTGTACACCGAGTATCCCGAATATTATGAAGAAGGTGCAACATATGAGGACTATGTTGCCGATCGGTCGCAGCGACGATAGCAACGTTTGGACTACCAGCTTTAACCCGGGTGCTCGATTTATCACACGTAGCGGTCTCAACGAACGCAACAATCGAAAAACCTGCAAATATGTTATCGTTGTACAAATACATTTTTTAAAACTTTATCGTGCATCGATAAAATATAAAATCACATTATTATTGTTGTAATTATCTCGCCTATCGTATAATTATTATCATTGTTTGGGTTAGTATGGGTAACTATTCACATATATCGTTTTTAAACCGACAATTATTATAAGATTAGGAAATAATTTATTGTTATCATAATTATAAATTTTAAAAAATGTATTTTGGATAAACGGAGCAGTGATAAGATACTGTTACCATTATGTTCCAAATTGTAATAAGTATTGTGACGATTATTATTTTTGTCATTATGATTGCTACGTTGTGTTTTTGATTATTGTTAATGTTGCCGCTATTGTCATCAGGAAAACAGATATTCATAAAAACGCGAGAATCCAATTAATTAATTACCCTCAATATTCCAAATATTCGTGGACTGCTCGCCGACAAGACGGACATTGACAAATCAATAATCGATATGATAACCAGAGATCCGTCCATGATGTTCCAGCCGGAAGTGAAATAAGCCTCGGAGCCATAGAGCATCCCAGACGAAACGACCTTTATGCGCGACAACAAAAAAAAAATTAATAGCGTGTAAATTTGAAGGTCGTTCTGAATGAATCGATAATGAATCGGACGATGGTTTCTCCGGGTTTGTTACCTTAACGAACATTTCAACGGCGAACACGCCGGTGAACACGTAATTGGCAGTGGAGAGAAAAACTCGTTCGCGACTGTCGGGCGGTATGTTGGGTCGTTCCATCGCGAGTGTAATGCAATTGAGACCGATGAACATGAGGACAACATTGTCGAACCACTTTTGCTCGACGAACAAACGGCAGAGCACGCGAAACCGATTATTCTGTGGGAAGAGATACAGAGAGTAATCGTCGCGCTCCTTGAGGCATCCCTTCGGTTCGAAAAACATGAAGATCTTCTTGATGGTCTCGACGCTACTGGCGACGCTTGGATTCCCATTGGAGGCTGGCGGGGTTTGTTCACCGGAGACGGGACAACGCGAGCCGAACAAGGCCTGATGTCGATTGGTGGTATGTTGCTCGTGGAGCGCGCCGGCCTCGTGAGACTCCTCGACGAGTCGCTTGATACACGGCAGCGCCGCGCCCACGCTCTCGATCGTCAAATTGTTTATCGTACGCGGGCTCGAAGCGCAAAGTCCCTGGGGAAGATTCACGTGGTCATCGAAGGGCTTGCCCCGCGACTGCACGATGTCGTAGCCAGCGCGGAGCGAATTACGCCGCGACAACGAAATGTGATCGCTGATCCATCTCATCTGGGAAAAAGAAACGGTAAAGTAAATTGTATGTAGAAGAGCGGCAGGATTAATGTTTGTTTCGTATCGACATCATTCGCTTGAATCGTTTTTAGCGAATGACCGAACGAGACCGGATTCTCGAGTCGTTCCAAGACTCAAACACCGCATTACCTGTTGATTGGGGGTGTAGCACCGAGCTATTGAGGAACTGCGACTCTTTATCGAATTGTTTGGACTGGCGCTTCGAATGTTGCTGCCGAGGAAGCTCGAACGATTGTTCGGGGCGTCTCGTTGGGTGTCGTTTCGTATCGAGCCGTGAAGATACGCGGCTCCGCCGGAACTGCCGTACCCGATGAAATCACTCGGATACAATCTATAAGTAAAAGTGGTAAAACGAAACGCAAACTCAAGTAAATCCTGCAAGCAATTCAGCCGCATTGGGACCGGCAATTCAGCCCGTGAACAACTAACATCGAATGCGATCTGGACGACGTGCTACGGCCATTGTTGAGAATAATCGTTTGTCCTCCCGGCTCGGCCTCATCGCTCTGCGACATTCGTTTTCTCCCGAGCGACGGTCGTGACAACCGCCACGAGTAGCCTCGCTGAATTCTCGACGGACTGCAAATGTTCGTATGAATCCTTCGTTATTCGGTTTTGGTTTCTTCGTCTTTCGAAACTGGACGACTGAGACGTGCACTTTATCGATTATCCTGAATAACGAACGGAGTACCTCGGGACGCTACCGAATTCTCGCGACGACGACGAATTCGATATCAAGGCCGGACTGACGTGTCTGATTACTGGCAACTGGATTTGATTTGCGGCGATCAGATTGTTCGCTGGAAATTTGTGATTGTTGTCCGGTGGTTTCAACATTCGCGATGGTATGCTCCATTGACTCTGTAGAACATCGATACGGAATCAGTATTAAATTCGCAAGAATTAATATGAAATTATTCATGATAATAACGATCACAGCGATCTTTAAGACGAAAACATGCACGAGGACAATTATATTTGTATAATGATAATGGTACTAATGATAGAAAAGATAATCATGAGCATGGGAAGGCTATCAACGGTAACAATAGCAATGACAGAGATGGAAATGCTGACAATGGCGATTGTGATAATAGTAATGATAGTAACAATAAAATCTAATCATGATAATTATTGTAATAATCAATGCATTCGTTATTGCATTGGTGAAGTATTGATTATTACAATGATAAACAATCAGTCGTATAAATTTACTTCATACTCTTACGACTTATAATGATTATATGATAATAATAATGACGAAGACAAAAAACAGGGATAATAATAATTACCAGAAAAATAAGTTTGGTCGCTGTTATAATTATTATCAGTGTTAAGGGAATGACGAACACGTTCCAAGCCACCTCGAAATTTAAAAATCCAATTTATCCGATACTGTTCAACCGATTGGAATGAAATTTATTGTGTATGTGCAGATCCCTTGCTTTAAGAGGAACATGCTCGGCATTTACCAAAATTATAGCTATTAATTAAGCCTAAGCTGCAGCAGGGAAAAATGTCCAAAAAATATTCTTCAAATGCTTTTTGCATTTTCCCAGTCGAATTTCAGACTTTCGGCAAAAACTCGGGCATATTCGTAATCAGCGGAAAATTTCCGATTATTTAGACCCTTTTAAGAGTAAAAAATAGAAAAAAAAATTTTTCGGCCTTCCCCGGCCACTTTTCCGGAATCTCAAAAATCACGAAATTTCAAAAGGTCGTAGAGTGAGCTTCTCATATGCTATGTAGATTCAATGGATGTGTTTGGAAACAGTTTTTGCCTAACTTAAATAATGGCGTTGGATTCGTATCGATATCTCTTATAGTTTTCCCGGAAAGTCCACTTGAAAAATCGCAAAAAAAGAGGCAAAG
>JAPYZI010001209.1:0-34909 GCA_030523105.1 Ophioninae sp. A BG-2022a | reverse complement strand
GTCCAACTTTGAAATTCTGCCAAAAATCGAAAAATCATCGGATTTTAATGATTAAAAAAGCATTTTGAAGGGAAAATCATAACGAAGAGATCGAGCACAAGATAGAGTGCCAAATCCTAAAGGAAAAAAAGTTATCGATGATTTAGTGAAAAAACTTACTTCGCCCAAAAAAGCAAAAAAATTTTGCATTTTTATTATTTTTTTTATTGGTCCATTTCGATGCAACTTTGTCCCCTGAACACGAATATATCATTTATTTCCCTGAAAACCCAAAATTTCGAGGGAAAAACGCCGGAAAAGTATTCTAGAAACGGTTTTCCTACTGTAATTTTGCACTGTCGGCAAAAACCCGGGCATTTTCGTAATCAGCTGAAAATTTTCGATTGAATAGGCCCTTCGAATACTTTTGAAACAGAAAAAAAATGTTCGACTACCCTGGTCACTCTTCCGGAAATGTGTTTGGAGAAGGTTTTTGCGTAACTTAAATAATGGCGATGGATTCATATTGATATCTCGTATAGTTTTCTCGGAAAGTATATACTACTTATATGTATGTGAGTATCGGTTGACACACGTACACATACGCGTAACGAGGTGCTGCGTCGAAAGTTTCTAGCGTGTTCGTCATTCTCTTAAGGACGTTTATAAGTGGCTTCGAGCTTATCCGTTTTATCGATAATGTTTGATAACTTTTTCTCTCGTACGCAGGTTGACCCGAGCAAAGGTTCAGTGGGATTCGGTTCTGGTCTGCACGGTTGGGCTTTTACTCTGAAACAATTCTCGGAAATGTACGCCGAGAAATTCAAAATCGATGTTGTCAAGCTAATGAACAGACTCTGGGGTGAATCTTTCTTCAACCCAAAAACCAAGAAATGGGCCAAACAAAAGGACGCTGACAACAAACGTTCATTCTGCATGTACGTTCTTGACCCTATCTACAAGGTAAAGAAAAAATCAGGACCTGATTTAATATGAGAAAAGTGTCCGCTGAAAATGGCATTTTCTTTGTAATAAATTGCAAATTATGATTTTAGGTATTTGATAGCATCATGAACTATAAGAAAGAAGAGGCTGATTCCCTTCTCCAAAAATTGGGTATCGCGCTCAAACCCGAGGACAAGGATAAGGACGGAAAGGCGCTATTGAAGGTAAACAACATTGAAGACATTTAATATACGTAGCCATCAGGGCACAAGAACTCTTATTGTGATGAACGTTCTAAAAAACTATTTCTGACACCTCTTCTGATCCTTTGTGAGGGAGAATATGAACAAAATCTGACCGTTAATTGAAACATTACAAATAACAGATATTCACGTTCGGAACCTCAAGTGTAATTCTTCGATCACTTTTTTCGATAGGTCGTCATGAGAACTTGGCTACCAGCTGGTGAAGCGTTGCTTCAGATGATTGCCATTCATCTCCCATCCCCAGTGGTGGCGCAGAAGTATCGTATGGAGATGTTGTACGAAGGACCTCAAGATGACGAGGCAGCTCTGGGTATCAAGGTAAGGATATGTACGCCCGTGTATCATATCTGTAATACGAAGACTTCTAGCGCTCATAAAATGTTCCAATTTCGTGTAAAAATTCATACGATCATTTTATGACCCGATCTAACGTTTTAATTTCGAGTACGAATCCAAATGACCGTGATAAATGATTCTTCTGTGCCTTTGTCAAATATTAAATAAATAAAATTAATAATGCCACTTTCGAGTTTGCTATCAAAGAAATAAAAGTTTAAGCTAGAGTTTAAATTGAATTTTTTAAGGTACAAAATGCAGGTTCGATGAATCTTCACAATAAATTTGTATTCGCGTATTATTACTTATTTTTTAAATTATTTTCATATTCTTATGTGCATATATTGTCCTTTATATATTTATATTTTCAATCGTCCATACGTTAATAGTAGATTGAATTTTTAATGGTCAAATATTTGCGGCGAATTCTCCTTTTTAGCTCTAAATGATGATTGTTCTTCACAGACCTGTTCTGAAATGTGAATGAAAGACAATAAGAACGGCCAACTGAGTTATAATTAAAATTGTACAAACATGAACCACGATCGAAGAATACGAGGGTTAAAGAAATCTTTCGTGTCTCCGTTTGTCTAGAACTGCGATCCAAATGGACCACTCATGATGTACGTTTCGAAAATGGTCCCAACTTCCGACAAGGGCCGTTTCTATGCTTTTGGACGCGTGTTCTCTGGCAAAGTCTGCACCGGCATGAAGGCAAGAATAATGGGACCGAATTTTACGCCCGGCAAGAAAGAAGACTTGTACGAGAAAGCTATTCAACGTACAATTTTGATGATGGGACGTTACGTCGAGGCCATCGAGGATGTTCCGTCTGGTAAATTATTGTTATTTCGTATCATTGTTTGCCCTGAAATTAGCAAAATAACACGTATCACTGAAGTAATATTGACCCGTTTTCTCGATCGATTTCCAGTACAGTATACACAAGCGAAGAACTCATTTCAATTGTTAATGAATTTATTCGAGCAACAGTAAGCTTAAATTACTTCGTATTGTTGTACCAATAGGGAACATTCTTATGTTTAGAGTAACTTCCTCAATGCAAAGAAACTATCTGAACCAATACGCATAAAAATATAAGTTGCCGAAATTTCTTAAATGATGATTCTTTTTCACAGACCTGTTCTGAAGCAAAATGAACGACGAATAAGAAAAACTGACTATGAAAAAAATAAACGAATTTTTGTTTTTAAACTTGTAATTCGCAACACTAATGAGATGCTATTTTTATAATTATCCAGGCAACATTTGCGGTCTCGTTGGTGTCGATCAATTTTTGGTGAAGACCGGTACGATAACTACCTACAAGGAAGCCCACAACATGAAGGTTATGAAATTTTCAGTCTCTCCCGTCGTCCGCGTAGCCGTTGAGCCCAAAAATCCTGCTGACTTGCCAAAACTTGTAGAAGGTGAATATTTATCAATTCCAAACTTGCATTGATACTCTGTTTCCGTGAGTGTGGGGAGGGGGGGGGGGGCGTGATGTCAGGATTTATCAGTGTATTTTTTTGATACGTTTTCATAAATATGTCTGATTTTTAAGATTTTCTTACCACACGTGAAACGTCCAGAAAAATGAATCGTTCGCGAAAAAAAATAATGATGATAAACCTCCTCGGAGCACTGGGTTATGACAAAAACCATGATTACCGTTGACAATATTGCTGATGGAAAATTAGAATTACGTTCGAAACTTAAATCGCTTTGGCGCATGGTTGACTCGTCTTTATTTTTTATATTTCAAAGGTCTCAAACGTTTGGCCAAATCCGACCCTATGGTGCAATGTATAATCGAAGAGTCGGGTGAGCACATTATCGCCGGTGCCGGTGAGCTACATTTGGAAATTTGCCTAAAGGATCTCGAGGAGGATCACGCTTGCGTGCCGATTAAAAAATCCGATCCCGTTGTTTCTTATCGCGAGACCGTCTCGGAGGAGTCGGACGTAATGTGTCTCTCAAAATCACCGAACAAGCACAATCGTTTGTTCATGAAGGCTCAACCGATGCCCGACGGTCTAGCCGAAGACATTGACAACGGCGAGGTTAATCCACGCGACGAGTTCAAAGCTCGCGCGCGTTACCTTAACGAGAAATACGATTATGACGTAACCGAGGCTAGAAAAATATGGTGTTTCGGTCCCGATGGCACTGGCCCGAACATTCTCGTCGATTGTACCAAGGGAGTTCAGTATCTGAACGAAATTAAGGATTCCGTCGTGGCTGGATTCCAATGGGCCGCTAAAGAGGTGAGACTGAACATTAAATTATGCGTCCTCGTGTCTCCCAGTCGATTCGTGAAGCAATGAATGATTTATTTTAACGACGGATTAATAAGCAATCAGCATATATATTGAAAAACTTAATATATTCAAGTTTTAGTGTGAAAATAAACTTATCCGAACGTGCGTGAATTAAATATAAAATTAAGGCAATTTTTGTTGGACGTTTGAAGCAAATACACAGGCACTGACAAAAGCTTAGTCAAGCGCATAGTTAAAAATGGCAAATGGCCGTTACCAAGTGTTTATCATTAAATCAACAATTCGTACAGCTCGACAAGTACGGTACGATCTAACCTTGTGAACCATAATTCTCCCATTTTGGACGAAAATTTTATCCAAGGCCCCATCCGGCAATAACTCAATAAATTCCAATATTTTGATACATCTCGTCTAAATTTTAATCACGACTCAGATAAAAATGTACCATTATTCAATTGCAGGGTGTTCTTTCGGAGGAGAACTTGAGAGGCGTACGTTTTAACATTTATGACGTAACGTTGCACGCCGACGCTATTCACAGAGGCGGCGGACAAATTATTCCAACGACGAGACGTTGTCTCTACGCTTGTTTGCTAACTGCCGCGCCTCGTCTTATGGAACCGGTTTATCTCTGCGAAATTCAATGTCCCGAAGTGGCGGTCGGCGGTATTTATGGAGTGTTGAATCGTCGGCGTGGTCACGTGTTCGAGGAACAGCAAGTTACAGGCACGCCAATGTTCGTCGTTAAGGCGTATCTTCCCGTAAACGAATCGTTTGGTTTCACTGCCGATTTACGATCCAACACCGGTGGACAAGCTTTCCCGCAGTGCGTCTTCGATCACTGGCAAGTTCTGCCCGGTGATCCGTTTGAACCAGGCACTAGACCGTTCCAAGTCGTACAGGTAAGTTCGCGTTGCAGCTTTATTTCAATCTCCAACTTTTCATCGGCGGCTCTAACGCCACGATCATAACTGATGGCATTGAGGAACTCTTGCAATGTCATTTTTTACTTCGTGGAAAAGTAAAAAGTTTTTTAGTTTGGACAATCCGGTTTCGGTCCGGTTTGTCATAATAGGAGAACTTACACAATGATAATGGCGCTTAACGCGTTTCCTCGATTAAACAAATAATTTAAAAATGATTGTTCATTTATATAATTTGCATTTCAAACGGCGAGACTGAAACGATCTCGCTCTTCTCGTGTTGCGTGAATTAAGCCGTATTATTCTAACGAAGCTTTCCTTGTTCTTTCATTACAGGATACGCGTAAAAGAAAGGGTTTGAAGGAGGGTCTCCCAGACTTGTCTTCGTACCTCGACAAATTGTAACCAATTCCGTTTCGTCACACCATATTTAAACATTGTAATTCAAATAATATCGCCGGAGCGATTGGGGCCGCCGTCATGTCAGCTTTCCTTCGGTTGGCTTTCGTTTGTTTTTTAAGCACATTGAAAGTGATTACGAATTGTTAAGACCAAGAGCGGGTTTTGGGACAAGAACAAAAAAAACATTCGATCTAGACAGGTAATCGACCGCTCATTGATGCCCGCTGGAAACTACTCGCTGTAGCCATCTTGTAATGAATTCTGATATAAAGCCTGTAATTTTTTACATTAATTTTTTTTTACATTTTCAACTTCGGTTGATAATTGATAAGTTTCAAAAGAGAATGAAAAATTATGACTGAACTCGAAAGCACGAAATTTGGAAGGATTTAAGGTTGAAAGAAGCCCTCGACGGTAATTGTATTCGTTATCACGAACGACACACGAAAGATATTCGAATACACAAATATTTAAAAACAAAGTGAGAGAACAAAAGAATTACAAACCCTCGTTGAATTATTATCGAATCGATGCTTTTCGTACAGATAACTCCAATTGTAAGTTCAAGGGTAAGTATTCATCAATGGTAAAAAAAAAACTTGTCTCTTTCTCACATTTTTTTAATCGACTCAGGTGTCACCGTTTATTGCTGTATCTCAATGCGTAGAGAGGCATCCGCTTCGCACGCTCAATTTGCATTCTAATATCCTGGAATTAAATATTCCATTTTCTATTTAAGAGGACGGGGGGGGGGGGGGGCAATACACCCCTTCGTCCGGCGATCTTCGTAGTCGATGGGAAACCGTACTTTGTAGATATCTGTTTATGACTTGAAGAAAATATCGTCCGAGATTCGTGACACTCGCGTTCCGACGAATGTCTAGACGCACGCGTCGTCGTTTCAATTATGCAAACTTCAACAGTACCAAAAGGCCATTATATAGTGCAAAAGAGCAGGGTTCTTCGTTTGATCCAATGATCAACGGTCCTAACTTTGCTCTCCAGTGGCACACTGGTTACATAATTAGTGGACAAAGACCCTAGAAAGTAATGCTGCGTAGATGTGTCGGAAGCGACAGCAGCATTGACCGGACACAAGTAATAATTCTTTTCGCGTTTTTTACTAATTCCATCGCTGCGTAGCAGCCGAATCGTTGGCATTGGGTTCCAGTATGACTTTGGCGCACCGTCGACGAGAGTACAATGCTCGACGTCCCACCGAGCGCTGCACAAGTAAAGTCCATGGAAATGAACGGCATCATGAATTTCGGTCGGACCTTGGACACCCGTGAACATCCAGGGCTGTTCGAAATCACTCGCGGAGTGTGTGATCTGCCAGTCGGTGGCGAAGTGCACGAGAGGGACACGGGCTTTGCGAGCTAGGGTTTGACGAGCAGCGAGAACCAGTCGCCTACAATTAAAGGATCCACCTAGCCACAGGCTACCCTGGTAGTGCCCACTTTTTATCCAAGTGTCGAGAAACTTCATCCGCCCGGCCAAAGAGTGAACAAAACGCGACAGGGAAGAGCACTGTAAACCGTTGATCGTACAGAAGCCAGGAACGTCTATCCAGCTGGATGGTACTTGGTTTCTGACGAGAGACCTGACAATTGGCTCAGCTTCGCGCGCAACCTCTTCGATACGGGTCAAACTAAAAAGGATCCTGCCAACAATGAGCTCGTAAAGTTCCACTTCCCCGACGAGAACGGAATTGAGCGGCTCTTCGTAGCGGTTGGGATACGAGTTCCCGACAGTTTCCTTCCACGAAAGACCTGTGCCCGGAGAAGGGACGAACAATCGCGATTTGACATCCCGAATGACGTCACGGAGCTTCGACGAGGAGTCCGGCACTTCCCGGGGTGTTGAGATCTCGCCGTCGTCGTCTATGATCGAAAGACTATGAGCCACGGAACGTACGAAGTCGTTCGAACTTTGACGGTCTCTCAGGATTGCCGCATTTTCGTCGAGCCCGAATATCCTCGGGGGTGCTTCGCCGCTTGGGAGGCAATCTTTGATGTGCCTGATAAAGTCACGATATTCGCTTCTGTTAGGAGCCGAATACTCTAGTCCATCAGGGCGATTCGTAGAGTCAACCTCGAACTCGTAGTTCTTCGTCGATCGTACGAGCTGGACGTTACAGCAGCCGAGCAGGATCACCTTGAGGCAATCACGATCGAAAGGATCCAATATCCTTCCACCGTAATAGACTTCGCTGACCAGATAGGTCAGCGTCTTCAATAAATTCTCGATATCACTCGTCACCTCGGAGGCCAACGGCTCTCCTGAATTGGACAATGACTCTTTACTCGGGATAACTTCGCGGAAGGCTCGATGCAAGTGGCCGATTGATATCTTGAGATCGGAATCGGTGAACTCGTAAGAAGCCGCGACGTTCCAGGCGAGATCGCTGTATCTCTTTCTGCCGGTGACAAGCGCGTGGAAGAAGCAGAGACCGTAGACCAATTTGGAGAAAGCGCGAGCGTCGCTTCCGCCGCTGGGAGTGTCGTAAAACGATGGCTCGTCCAACGGCTCGGTCGCATAAAAGTCGAGGAGACTCTGTTTGACGCGATCGCTCGGCTGCTCGCAGTAGATCTTCGTACCATCGTGAAGTATGCTGATCGGAAAGTTCGCGCTGGGATAACTGGTGAGCCACAATCGAAAGGAGAGAGCTGTCCCTTCGTGATTGCCAAGGGACTCCGTGATCGCCTCCAATCTCGAGAGCCACTCGTTCACCGCCAAATGACAATTCTCCAGAAGAATCCAGCCACCGTGCTTGCGAGCTCTGGCTATCGCACTTTCGATCTTCCCGTATTCCTGATCCGTCGACGGTGGCATCGAGAATCTCAAAATTCTCGAGGAATATCCGATCGTTCGGGCCCACTTCTCTACGAGACCGTGAACTTCGAGGTAACTCGGCAACACGAATATCAGCGGTACGACGCAACTGGACTCGTCGTAAGAACGCGCCATTATATTGTCGCGCATCCTCGTCGAAGTCGTCGCCGTTACGGAATTCCAACCGAGCGTATTCTCCACTAGACGCAGTACCTCGCTTAAAGTTTTCTCCGGTCGGAGCCTGTTTACCAATATCACTCGCTGAAAATCCGTTAGAGTAATGTTCCAGGGAGATGGCAGAGGTTCGTCCTTTTTTCCGTTCCAGTATATTTCCCAGCTCGATAGGTCCTTGCGAAAGCTCGTCGGGAGATCCTTGAAAACTGTCGGTAGCGCATCGCGGAGTTGTTCGGCCACGATCAATTTGTTGGACCTAGAAATTAATACGACCGTCGTATAGATTTGCGGTTTCAGCCACTAGACACGCAAATTTTCGGCATTGCGATTTTCTCGTTTTATTTAACAGAAATTCCCATTATTTCCTAGCCTTCTTAAATGCCTTGTCGGAAAAATTTCGGCAAATTGATAAAAGCTCGGAAACAGCGAACGACAAACCCGAGACAGGAGAAAATTCGAAAATCCAGGAAGCAATAGGAAGTTTAAAAACGATCAATGGAATTCGGAAATAAATAGGGAAAGTTTAGGGATATTGAAAACAGGGATTTATCCCTATTTATCGGGAAATATTTTTGTTCCGGTTTCCTCCGAAAAGTCTCGATTCGCTGAAAAAATTGGCAAAGTTTCGGGAAAAAATAGGAGCGTTCCGCGGTGTGGTTTCCGGAATTGAATATAGCGGTGACAGGTGCCAGGTGAAAGCGACAGGACACCCGTGTTCGAACGCACTTAATTTCCGGGAGCGTCGGAGGGTACCGGGTGTTGGAGTCGCTCGCGCATTTGCGATCAGCATCGTCGGTGAGAAGCAAAGCCCTGAGTTCCGAACGATTCATTTTCTTCGTATCGAGAAGAATCTTGATAGAGAGAAGGAACGAGTAGAGGAGCTTGTGTTCGTTAAGAAGAGCGTTTCGCACGCTGGCGTCAAGGGTCAGCGTGAAAGATGATCCAAGATAGCTCAGTCGTTTGTCCAAGATGACGCTTTTCATCGAGAGGTCGATGGACCCGACGTAGAGACGAACGAACCAATCCAAAGAGAATCTGTACATGTGATTGAAATCGATGAGATAGGCGAGGGTATCGTAAAGAGCCGCGCAGTACTTCGTTAATGGCCTGTAAATCGCGCGAAGTTCCGTCATCTCCAGTTCCGTGACTCTGGCCGTTTCGACTTCTTTGATTCTCATCTCGCGGGACAATTGCTTCCATCGATCGAGTTTCTCGAGCGCCCTCTCGTCTTCTATTATGTTGACACTGGTGCCCGAGAGCGCTTCGAGTATCCGATCCTCTTCCCGTTCGAGGATTCTTCCGTTGGCCGCGCTCGTGATCATCAGGCGATCAAAAGTGTCGCGAAGCTCGGGTCGCTCGCGCGAAACTATTATCTCCAGTAGACGATCCTCGAGGGCCTCGTTCGCCAGGGTGAAGTTGACAACGCTGAAGCGTTTGTACATATCGTGAGGTTCGTCCAGGCGGCCGCTCGCGGATGCCTCGCTGTACGAGATCCTGCTGGTCACGTACAACCGGAACAACGAGCGAGTCGCGGAAGTCTCCGTACAGCGAAGAATCGACGGTGTCTTCTCGAGGTATTCCGGACGATCGAGGTTCTCCAGCAACACGGGAACGTCTCGTTCGATGGATTCGCGGATTTTGGCGTACCATCGAGGATCGGTCGGCTTCACGACGATTAGTCCGTTGGCCGTCTCGACGCGTTTGATCCACGCGTTCGCCTGATTTTGGGGATCGAACACGAGGGGCCAGAGAAGCGCGTGCTCCAGGATGGAAGCGTTCGCCCGATTGAACGACGAGTTAACGGAGAGTCGATCGTCGGGACGCCCGAAGTCCTCGGTCGCGGAAACGCCCCCACCGGGCCGACGAGGCTCTTTGCTCGGCAGCGAACCGAGAAACTCGTAGGATTCGCCCGAGTTCCGTAGTCCGAGGCGATCCAGCTCTCGTCTCCAATCGACGATGCGGAAACGTCTCCGCTCCGCGCTCATCGGGCTCAGCAAAGCGACCAACCCGCAAGAGAGCAGAACATCGCCGGCTAAATTGTCACAAGTGCGGGTCAAAGTTTCGGCGGCCTCGAGCCAGCGGGCTTTCTCACCCGTCAAACTGGCTATAAGTGCCTCGGCTCTCTTCAACTTGCCCGTACAGCTGGCCACCTCGTTCTCCAGCTGCAACTTTTTCGCCAATGTCGCTCGGAGGCTGTCCTTCAGTGCCGCCAATTTGTCGTTCAGAGCGGCCAGACTGCGCCTCTTCTCGTCGAGATACTCGAGTATCGCGTTGCACTCGCGCTCCGCGGTTGCCAACTTTTCCTTTTTCGGTGCTACGACTTTGGCAACTTCGTCGTAAGAGACCATGGCTCGTACCCATTTGCACAGGCCTTCGGCGGCGCTCGACGCTTTCGCGACGATCTGGGGCATGAAACTCTCGTCGTTCATGTAGCACTCGGTCACCACGCTCATCACCGTCGACGGAACGTTGTCCTTGTCGTAATCCTTGAGATTCTGAAGAAAATTCATGTCCCCGAGAATACGCTTGCTGGGGGCCCAATAATCCGTCGACTTTTTACCGGTAACGGGATCGGTCGAACGATCCGGTGGGACCCCGAGCATAACGCAAACCGCGGCCAAGACCAATTTCACCGTGTCCGGTGGATTCTTCATCGCTTTTACCAGCGTTATGTCCGTCGGCTTGAGAGTGTTCAGTGCAGCTATCGCATCCTCGAGGATCGGTATAGCCACGGCGAGATCAGCCTCGCACTCTTCCTTCAGTATGCTGGCCACTTCCGCTATCTCGTTCGCGGCTTCTTCCTCCCGTTTCACCTGGACCGTCGCCGTTTCGACGGTCGCGTTCTCCGTCTCGATCTTTCGCATCGTTTCGGCGGTCTCCCTCGCCGACGATTCCAACTCCGGCCGTAACCTGGTCAGCGTTGATCTCATTTTACGAACTTCCTCGTCGGCGGACCTCAATTTGTCCAGACCGCTGACGTACTTCTCCCTGGCGGATCTTGTCTCCCTCTGTCGTTCGTTGATCGTAAGACCGTACAGTTTCACCGTGTGCACGTAAGCCGATACCGGCAGTTTTCTGGCGCGAGGTATCTCCGTGCGACTCCGCGTTGGCTCACCCCCCGTTACGGTCGCGCTGTCCCAAAAATATTTGCTCGCCGCGATGACCGCTGATCTCGCTTCGACGTCGATGCTCCTAACGAACTTGTCGCCTATCTCCTGAAAGGCCTCGTCCGGCCATTTCTCGTAGCAATCGATCGCGCAATGATCGAGAATCTTCCGGACCGTTTCCTCCCCGAATTGCCGGGAGTGACGCGCCACGCTCGATTTGTCGAAGTAGAGAAGAAAGTGCAGCTTTTCCTGGCACGTGCTGTAGAAGTAGTCCATCACCTCGAGGCTAGGAATCTCCAGATTACGATCGCCTCTTTGGGCGGACAAACGGCACTTCTTCACGACGATGTCTCGTTCCTCGGTCGTGAAGAAACTCGAGCCGGACGTTCGTCCGGTCTTCATAAGGCTGCATACGTCGTCGAGGATAGCGCGCGATCCGGTCGAACCTATAATCTCTCGATCGCTGATGAAGAATGCGCAATCTCCGATTCGAGAATCCACCGCTCCGAGCGTCGAGTCGTCGCTCGACGACTCCCCGATGCAATTCATGCACGCTCGTTTGAGATCTTGCTTCCAAGGTGACCGCGCGGTGTCCGACGTCATCATCGCTTCGATAACGGCCACGCTCAATTCCTCCAAGCGTTGAGAGTTTACGCGAGCGGCGAGAGCAGCGAGGGATCTTCTACCGGAACTACCACCGAAGCATATCATCGAGAGGGAGCTACCAGGGATGCTCAAGATTCTGCATATCCTCAGTAGATGATCCAATACCTGTGGTAACACCAGCACGTCCAGTTTTCTTTTTCCGTCGAGCTGGCGGTTGTAAGACTCGAGGTAGGCGACGGCTCGGTTTTTCAGTGCTTCGCGAGAACACGATATTTCCTCGTAGCGATATTTGATTGCATCGTAATTGCTCGAGTCTACCGGTACGTCCGGCAATCGCATGAAATTGGAAAACACGAGATGACGAAAGCTCTCCCTGGTCAATTTTTCGGATCCTTCGTCGGTAGTGTACTTCGGCAGATTATCGAAAACCGTTTCCCATTGATCCTTGAAGCGCGACGCCGCGATGTCCTTCAGCTTGAGGAAGAACCACTCGATGTCCGCTCGATCGATGATCCGATCGGCGAAAACTCGGATCGCTTCGTGAACCCACAATCGCATCAGTGTTACCTTGGTCTCCGCGGACTCTTTGCGAATAAGACTGCAACCATCGATGAGGCGACTGACGTCCCGAAGACTGAAGCGATACTGCAACTTGGCGGGTATCGGTCTTAATTCCTGGAGAATCGCGCTGTACGTCTCGATGGTTGCTTCAACGATACTGGTCACACTGGTCGAAACGTCCGCGTTGAACGCGTTGCTTCGCAAGTTCGCGAACAGTACGTTGAAGGAAACACGGAAAATTGATTCGTCGGACGGACGATCAACAACGTACAGATTGAAATGACGAAAGAATCTAGCCGCCTCCAGCCAACCGACGTTGTCTCGATCGATCCGACTAGCCGCGTTCCAGTTGGCCTCGGAGTCAATCGCGCCCGCGAACAGTAGATCCTCGAGGCGAATCCTATCGCCGCTGTCAACGTCGTACCAGCACCCATCCGGACGAGAATCCTCGTAAAATTGCTTGATCAGTTCTCTCAGGATTATCGCATTTTTCGATCTCGCGACTACGCTCATGTCGTCTATAAAGTTTACGCAGAGCCGAGATCGATCGCTGGGCCCGTAGACTCGGTTGCCACGCTTCTTCAACCGAGAGAGAAACAAGTTTTGGATTATCCGTGCGGACGAAGAACGGCCAGTCGAGGATCCCTCGGCGAAACTGTAGAAGTTCGATTGATATTGGTCGCGAGGCATTTTCGTTTTAAGGAGATGGCGAACGAAGAGGGTTTTTCCCGTAGCCGTTGCGCCTCCGACGATAAACGGTTTTCGATGTTTCACGTGTTTCTCAAAGAGGCTCGTGTACCGAATACTTTCGATCGTTGGAACGTAACTGGTCGAATTGGCTTTCGAACTCCAGAAGTAATCGATGTCGTTTCCGACAGCGTTCTTCCTCTTCGTTACGTCCGATGAGCATCTCCAGGCACCGTTTCCGTTAGGTCCTCCGGTAAAAACGAATACACAGTCCTGAACGAGGCCTTCGGCTGGCAGACTTATCGCGTCGTAGGGAAGTTGGACACTGGTCCGCCACACCGACGCGCAGAATTCATCGAGAGCCGTTCGAGAATTTCGATCCAACGGTCCCCCGAGACCCCATACGATCGACATCACCAAGGCAGCCTGAGACCACGAGAAAAAATTTGCGACGTACGACCTCGTTCGTTCGTCCTTCAGCTGGAAAAAGATTCGGCTTGAATGACTACGATAATCAAAGTATTGGAAAAAATGCATCGGAGCGGTGCCACGGGGCGACTCACATCTTTATCGCGACGATCGCTTTTCTCTTGGTCCTGATATCGTCGATCGCTCGAAGCCAGTCCGGAGGACCCTTTGGCCAATGGCGCTCGGTCAAGATCATCATCGGCGGAATTCAGAGCGTCTGCCAAATGGATCTCGAGTAGTCTCAGTACGGAAAGAACCAAGCAATTTTCATTGATCGGTAGGCCACCGCACTGCCTCGAAAGGTTCCGTTGCAAAAATTCTAGACACGCGCCGAGCGACCGTTCGATCAGGGTTTGAAGAAAAGTAACGCATTTATCGGCAGGTTCCGTTTGGTCGTCGCGATCCTCGGGGGACAATGACGCGAGACGAGGAACCAAATTGGAACGGTTTTCTCGTTGCTCGTTTATCCAACGTTTAACTCTTATCTTCCATCCAAACGTCGAAGAATTTTCGACACAGAGGAGCCCGCAACGCGATACAGTTGCAGGACTGGCTCCGATCGTGCTCGACGATTCGAATATAACGGAAGTAGAGTCACCGATGCGAATTTTTTCTCCGGACCTCAGTGACAGTGTTTTGTCATTTTCATCGAGGAGAGTGGCGAATTCGTCGAAAAGCGGGGTACGCACAGAGCCATCCAATAGGATCCAGCGCCAGAGTTTCTTCCGCGGGTTTGAGCCGCGACTATCCGCACTGGCAAAGGAGCGCAGAGTTCTGGTCAAAATACCATCCTTCCAGCACAATTTTTCGGAGCCTACCGAGCTCTCGTCGTACCTGCCGAAGAGTTCTTCGCTCGTGAAGCAATCGTAATTTATGCGGACCGAGCGGACGGCCGCGGCTAATTTCGGGGTTTTTTCGTCAAGTAACGAAATACTACGGGCCAGGGTATCGACTACAGCGGTTTTACCAGCGAGCGGCGCGCCAACTATTACAACGACGTGCCTCACGAGAAGCAATTCAAACAGCTGAACAATCTTCAAGATCGCGGACACGTAAGGATCGCGATCGTCAATGGGTAGCTCGGTTGCGCCTAAAACTCGTCGTATCGCCGACACAAGAGGTTCGTATTTCGGAGGAGGCAGATCAGTATTCGGAAAAAGATCGTTCGTCAAGCGCCGAAAGTCACCGAATTCCACGGGACTCGAGGTTTTTGGCAAATTATGATCAACCAGAGCACGCAGAAGCAAGGTGTTCTCGGGTTCGTTGGGATAACGAAACTTGAGCGCGCAAGCCGTTCTCAACAGGGCCTTCGTAGTTCTCATTCCGGAGTTCTCGAAATCTTGATCAGTCGCGAATCGATGGGAGAAACGTTCGATCGAGTATTCCTCGAAGAGCCACAATTTTTCAGCCAGAATTCCGGCACTCGCGAAACCTCCGGCAAAGAGCAAGACTTCCGCGATTCGTTTTTTATCCGGATAAGCGAAGGCGATGGGTCGAAAGAGAGCTTTGATCGTATCGGGCAACGAACAACGACACTTGGCGTAAACTCTTCCTCGCTGGATGTTGATGGTTCCAGCTACGAAACTCCTGGTCTCCATAATTTTCGATACAGAGGTTATCCGTTGGGCCAGCACGGACAATCCACGAATCGCTATATAATCCAGGTTTTTGAAGACGAGCCAACAGGGCGAGCCGAGCGACGAGGAGCGCTCCGCGAGGCCCCGAAACACATTTTCCATGTAGCGATAGTCGTTGAAATGACGCTGGGCGCAATCGAACGTTCTGAGATCGACACCGAGCGTACGAGCCAAATCTTCCACCGATCGAGTTTTGCCGATCGCTCCAGGCCCAAAAACCAAACCGTACGATCTGTTGCGGTGCGCTTCGATCAGACCGTGGTGGCATCTTTCCGTTAGTGGAGTCCGGACAATTGGGTCTCTCTCGATGCAACTGCTGTACTCGTAACCGTAACGTTCCTCCGTGTCCAGGATTCCCACATTGACGTTTTCCTCGCGCCAGTAGTGACGAATCCGTGCCTTCCACGCGTAGTCACCGCGCGCGATACAGCCACCGCCTTTGGCGACTCTTTTCATCAGCAGTCTGGTCGCGTCCCGCTTCTCGTACACTTGAACGACGAAGAGGCCGAGCAACTTCCGCCGTGTTCTCGATGCTTCACCGTTTCGTAGTTCGTTCAACATCGCATCGATGATCGCCGTCTGTTGGACCTCGGACGAGGACAGGACTTCCATAGCAGGATCCGTCCGGGGATGGTCGAGAGCCCGTTCCATTTCACTCGTCCAGTGCAAACACCAGCCGCACGCTGCGGCCAGGTCGATGGGGCAATTCGTCACGGTTGAGACAAAACGCGCCGTCGCTAACGATCCGCCCGATTCGCGACTCTCGAGGAACTCGCCGAAAACTTGGGATATCGCCTCGCGAACCGTAACCCCGATTGCATTCTCTAAACTTAAGAAGGAACGAACCAGGGATGAATTTTCGTTCAAGATCGAGGCTCCGTCCGGTTCGTCGTCCGGTTGACGAACAAGAGCGAATTCCCGTCCGCAGCTGTCGATTATAGTCGTAACACGGCTGGAATCACCGCCAGCCTCACCGATTTCGTTACGGGATGCAACCGGGCGACATCTCACTCCCGTCATGTCCGTGAAACACTTTCTCACCAAGAGTTTCATTTTTCTCCGGTGTTCCGTTTCGAAAAGAATCTCGATGACTTCGGGATCGGAGATGAAGTAAAATCTGGGAAAGAACCGTCGCGCGTCTCGAACGAATTTTTGCACCGTTTCCCTCACGGACTCGAGAGTCACCTCGGCACTGGCCAACATTCCGGACAACTCCGAGGAGTCTCCGGCGATCGCGCGGAAGCTCGGCCGACGAAGGATTCTTTGTTCCGCGAGGTGGATCGCACCAACGCTCGCGTCGTAAAAACGATCGCGAGCTCGATTAAGCCGCTCGCAGTCGGTTCGTCGCAGAAATACGCTTTCAAGATCGCGGCAGGCTCTCTGCACGCGCAACCAAGTTCTCACGACCGAGGCGACGCTCTTCAGGGAAATTGAGAATTCGGCTAGATCATCGGCGATCGGATTGACAAAGTAGGAAACTCTCATTTCCCCGATAGCGATCTCGTGCTCCTCGAGCAGAGCGTCTATCTCGTCCAGGTGAGCGAAAGTTTTGAGACCGGTAGAGTCGGGAGAAACGACGATGGAAAAATCAACGGGGTCCCAGCGAGCGATCATGTCGCGCAATCGATCGGCCAGAGCCAGCTCTTTGTCGGCTCCGATACTGACGACTCGATACTTCTCGATGTCCTTGGCGAGATCGAGGCGTATGAGTTTGGCGAGAGTCGTGCCCGCGTCGGGAGGCGATACAGCCGGCTCCCCCGAAAGCTCCCGATCGAAGGGAGGATCCGCCGGTGCGGACGAGGACGACGAACCCGACCGGTCGTTCCGATCGCGCCCCGTTTTTCGACTCCGCTCGTAAACGAGCGATATCTCGCGCCAGTGTCTGTCGCGAAGCGACGGATTGCAAACGCAATCGATGAGCTCCAAGTGCGCCTCGAAGCCCTTGACTTCGTCCAGTACTCGGGAGCATAGCGTCAACGGAGCCGGTTGCTGCATCGGATCCGGATCGTCCGCGATTCCCGTGTACAGTTTCAACCGTTTAGCGGCGGACGGACCCGTGGACGACGCGGATTGTTGCCAGTCGTTTTTTATCTTTGTTCTCAGACTGGAATTCAGCCGCTCGAAAGTTTCGCGATAGCGATGGACGGTTTTCTCGCGAACTTTTCTCGCGTCTACGTATTCGAACGGGCCGTTCAGCCAGACCTCGCGATCCCGTCGCCATTCTCCGACCAGATTATTCAGCGTATTGACCGGCAAAAGTATTTCGCGTATTTCCCGAACACTTGGAAAAGTCGTTTGCGGAAATTTAAAGAGCTCTTCCTCGTAGTTTATCTCGTTGATCCGGCGATCCAAATGATCGAGACGGCCGAGAAGATCTCGCAAGTGAGAAACGTAATCGTCGACTCTCGCGGCGTCGTCCATGTAATCCAATATCTCGAATTTCGGTAGGATTTCTTCGATCTCGACGTTCAACCGTGCGATTCGACGTTGCAACTCGTCCTCCAGCTCGCTTTTCATCGCTTCGCACAGGGTGTTGCTTTTCGCGATAACAGGCTTTATGTCCTCGAGCCAGTTTATAGTCGCGCCGTTGAGAATCGTGTGCCTCTCGGTCATGTCGCACGTAAGCGCGAGCAGAGAATTCAGCGTTTCGACGGATTTGGCCACCCTCGACGCGAAATCCTCCATTATCAGGCTCATCGAGGAATATGAAATAATTTCGCTGAGCTCGTGGAGCTCTCGACCGCTGCTGGGTACGTCGAGGAGTTTGTCCCTCAGACTTTCGAAATCCTGGCAAATTTTCTCGTTGTATTCCTCGTGACGTCGCGACATACCGTCAATCAGGGTTTTTCTCGTCTCGGCGATCTCGTCGATCAGACGTAACCTGACCTTTCTTTGATCCAATTTTCCTATATCAAAAATGTCCAAAGTGTCGTTTATCTCGTTGGCTCTTTCGTTCTGTTCGTTCAACGTATCCACACTGGGACGGTAGTCGATATTGCCGTTCCGGATAATTTCCGGTTTACCGATCGTTGATATCAAATCGTCTATTCTTCGTCTGGTTTCGAGTGAGGTTACCGGCTCGAATTCATCCGCCATTTGAGCCAAGTATCTCTCTATCGGATCCGTAGCTCTGCCCAGAGCAACATCAATTCTGCGATGCGCTTCTGTCGCGTACCACTCCGGGAGACTTACCTTTATTCGATCCGAGCTTCGCGCGCGATCGCTACTGTCGATCGATTCTTCGAAGGTCGAGAGGTCATCGGCTATTGTCTCTATCGATCGAACAATGGAACGCCACATCGAGGGGATTCTAAAAATCGGAGGGTCAACGGAGAGTCGAGTATGCTCGTTGCGCCACACCAAGCGGAGTTTCAGTCGCGGACATCGCTCTCGGTAATTTTCCAGTCGCTCTGACAATTCATCGATCGTCCTGATCATCATCCTGACGATTTGTTGGACGAAGAGATTCGTCGCGCAACGCAACAGTTTTTCTTTTTGTCTCGACTCTCTCCTCCCTTCGCCGTTTTGTTTATCGATCTTCCCGTCGTCGCGAATCGTCGCGGCGATTATTCCGACCACTTCCGGATAGTACTCGTTCCGTATGATGCCCGAAACTCGAACGACTTCTGCCGCCATCTTCTCCTCCAGTGCCGACAATTCGAACGAGCCGTCACTCGTTGCCTCGTTTCCAACGATGAGGTCGAGATCAAGCGCAACGCGACTTATTTTCTCGCTCGCTGCTTCGATGATTCGTCTCATCGCGACATGCGAGAGAATATACTTGCTCGCGAGCAATCGCTGATGACGAGCCACGTCGTAACGATATTCGAGAACAAATGTACGAGCCGACGCTTCGCTCGGCTCCGCCGCGTTCGCGTCACTGCCAATTGCAGCGCCAACTATCGAAGCAATCCCGCACTTTTGCATATCCGCTTCGTAAGTTTCTCTCACTTCCGCGAGACTTCTTTCAACGCTCGTTGGATTGCGAGTCTTCATAGAGCTCGGTATTGAATCGAGAATACGCTTTTCCCAATCCGGTGAAAGCCTCGAGACAGGAATTTGCCGACACCACTCTGCCAATCTAAGCGAATAAAGCGAATCGAGCGGCGAATCGTTCCGGACCCTATTTTCGTCGTTTTCTTCGATACTCGCCGTTTCGTTGCGGATGGCTTCGCTGAGCGCGCTCGCTATTAGCCGCGACATCTATATTTGTTCCGCGAGTGGCCGAATCGCGTTTTTTAAACTATTAATTACGGACGATTTATAAAGATACACGCGCGGAGAGCCTATTGAAAAAGCACCCGTCTGTTGGGCGGCTGTCGTTTTTAAATCACTTCGCACTTACGTCCCGCCGGGATACCCGTAAATATGGAAAACGTGCCGCGCAGCCAGGTTTTATCAATAATATAGTTTCTATGGCGCTGCGACGCTTATACCGAAGTTACAGATTGGAATCTTGATTTCCGCCGTGTGCAAAGTACCTTGTAACGTGATCAGTGATATATTAATGAAGCGAGAATCAAATGCTTGCATAATCCCATCAGTCATCTGTAATTCTTGGCTGATGGAATTGAGCGACACCTGAGTGAACGTATAACGTATACGCGAAGTCGCAATGTGACAGATTACATACAGGATGTACCTTAAAATATTAAAATTGCGTTCGTGAGCGATTTCTTGAATCCACGAGTGTAGTTATTCAGGTTTCCATAAGTCGGAAAGGTAGGAAAGCACGAAGAATGTTCACGTTTTACGTCGGGTACGCGGAACTTTGATCGTGCGACCCCTCACGAGGAACGCCGGAACGATGGTTCACTGTGCGGCGAAATGTAGAACTTCCCTCCCTCCCGCTATTTCTTACCTATTACCCGCCGTGACGTTCACCGTGCTCGTTGAACTTGAATAAAAACAGTGGGCTCGTAATATCCAAACACAATAAACGAACGAAGCTATGAGTAACATTTATATCCAAGAGCCTCCGACGACCGGAAAGGTACAGTATTTCATCGCTGGAAAAAAATTTGTTACGCAGGATGACTGGTGCGATCCCCGATACGAAAAACACGACGATCCCTCTTTTCTTGGTTACAAACAGGTGGTGATGAAGACGTCGGTCGGGGATTTGGAGTTGGAATTATGGACGAAAGAAGCGCCGAAAGCTTGCCGGAATTTCATCCAATTGTGCATGGAAGGTTATTACAACGGCACGATATTCCATAGACTCGTCAAAGGATTCATAGTCCAGGGCGGCGATCCCACTGGCACGGGCGAAGGTGGCGAGAGTATTTATGGACACCCGTTCAAGGTCCGCACAAGCCGTACTCTTAAAAGTTTCGGGCTTCGCATCCGACGAAACTTCAAAACTTTACGCGCCCTAACGTTTTTTAACGTTTAAAAATATTGCGATCTCTGTTCTCCAGGATGAATTTCACTCGAGACTGCGCTTCTGCAGGCGAGGGCTGTTGGCGATGGCCAATGCCGGCAAGGATGACAACGGCTCGCAATTCTTCTTCACGCTTGGCGCGACACAGGAGCTGCAGAACAAACACACCGTGTTTGGAAAGGTCACGGGTGAGACCGTCTACAACATGCTCAAGCTGGAGGAAGCCCTCGTTGACGAGGTTTGTATTTATAATTATCATATATTTTATTTCGTAATTATATAATCTCATAATAATTTGCATCATTTATACGTGAACAAGCTTGAAAGATCGTGAATTATCTTTTTCATTGCCCAATTATATCTCACTCTAATTAGATAAAGGGTTATAATTTGTTCATTCGCAATACCATTTCAGAACGACAGGCCGCTCTATCCGCAAAAGATTCTGAAAACGGACGTCATAACAAATCCGTTCAAGGACATCGTACCGAGAGATTCCGGAAAAGCGGTCGCCGACGAGAGATCGAAGAGCGAGAAGTCCGCGAAAAAATCAGGAGTAAAGTGAGTATCCCAACAAAGATATATCATTTTTTTCGATTAATCTCCAACCGGAAATGAAATTTCCGAGCCCATCTCACTCAGCCATTTTTCTTCCGTTGCCTTCCGCGATAAGAAACTTCAAGTTGTTGTCTTTTGGCGAGGAGGCGGAAGAGGACGAGGAGGAGACCTCGGTATTGAACAAGCAATTCATGGGAAAGAGCAAATCAGCCCATGACAATCTGGCTGACCCGAAATTAAGCTCGGAAGTCGAGCCTCTTCAATCCCCCAAGAGGATGGAAACGTCCGAAAGCGATAACGACGCGAAACCCGAGACTCGGTAATCGGTTACGAAATAAGCGTACTTGTGGACCGTTCCTCGAATTTTCGAGAAACGGGAAACGTCGAGTAACGAGCCCGAACGAACGCAAATAACGCAGGGACAAATGAATATCTTTCAGGGAAATAACGGACAGGATAAAAAGCAAATTGAGCTCGAAAAGGCAAAAACTCAACGATGAGAATCCGGCAGCTCGCGACGCGGCGAAAGCAGCCGAAGCGAAGGTTTCGGACGAGGAGGAATATTACCTAGGCAAAGATCGTATAGACGAGCGGAAGAAAGAAGCGTACGTGCTATTTTTATGCCCCAAACTCGGACGCCAAACATTCTCGCTTTGGGTGAAGTTCTATATTTTAAAAATTGCAGCGAGGCGATACGCAAAGAGATACGAGAATTGAAGCGGGGCGTCAGGAACGAGAAACTCGAGAGAGAGAAGCAGGCGGTCGAAACTGCACGTGCGGATGAGAAAGCTGAGACGAAGAGTGAATACATGAAGGAATATATCGAGACTCGAGTCAAGTATGACCAGGCGAAAACGAAAGTCCCAAAAAAAGGTGATGCCCGTTTCGCCCGTTTTCTCGAATACGTTTACGTCCTTCGATCCGTTAAGTCGGTTTCTTGCTCGAAACCGCGTCCACTTTTCCTTGTAACAGTAATAACAAAATCAACGATCCAATATTTCGTTCGATCGAAAGGTAAATCGCGCGAAGACCTGACGCTCAGTCTTCTGAAGAAGTTTCGTGGCAAGTTGGCAAGCGCAAGGGAGGAAGCAGCCGCTGGCGCGAACGCCGAGACGAGCGATCCGCGACGAGAGAGCGGGAAGAACTCGATCGACGAAGCGGAGGACGATGGAAACGACGGTACGTGGTTCGCGCATACTCTTAAGTGCGACGAAAAAGACGCGGTATTGGCGAAGGACGCGAGCACCAAGGACGACGCTTGGTTCGAGATAACCGATCCGAGAAATCCCCTGAACAAGAGGCGCAGGGGCGAACCTCCGTCAAATCGCGGCAGGCGCAAGTGAAAATAAAAATATCAAAAACACAAAACAAAAAATCATCTATTCGTGAAAGGCGTTCGAGTAATTTCCTCGTCTTGAGTGGGAGCCCTCGAATCCGAATAAACGCGCGTCCGTACGCACGAAATAATTCTGTGATGAGTATTGTACAGAATTCGTGCCAACTAAACGTCACGAATGGTCGCGCGATGTTCCCTCGTAATTGTTCATCGAATACCTCGCGTCCCATCATTTCCATCACTGCTTCAGCGTGATAATGCAATCTCTTTTTTCCATCAATTCAAGAATTTGATGAGAAGAAGTCGGTTAAATCTGAAGAGTCGGAGAGCTCCGTGGGGACCCAAAGTCCCTGTGTGCTTTGCTAAGAGAGATAAGGCAGAGTTTCTTCTTGAGGATGGAAGATGTGCCACGTAATACGTTATCGCGAGAGATAGAGTCGAAATATATCGAACCGCGATTTCTCAACGACAAAACAGTCGTTATCGAAATATTAGCTTTCACGTTTATGAATTCTGCGGAGACTGACGCTCGACGTTTTTCATTGAAAACTTAAATCGGTCGGATAACGGAGTCCTCGGAATGTATTCTCGAAAAGAAAAGAACTCGTACTCGTAGGCATCCAAGTGTCATTGTCTTCGAGTAATTTACGGTCGCGATGCTTACCGCCCCTTGTGACAATTTCTTCAACTTTCTCTCGTTCTCTCTCTCTCTCTCTCTCTCGCTCTCCCTCTCTCTCTTTCCGTCTTTCTCTCATTGTTTTCATTGGGCCGTCATAGGCGGAGACGAGGAGACGTCCCATCGACGCGATATCTCTTGGGTCTCTCGACATTGTAAATTCGATAATAGAATACGTCATGGAAAACGAGATTTTTCTTGGCACGCTTATACGGGCGCGTCCGAGAGCAGTCGTCCGCTCTCACGCGTTCGCCGCGTGCGTTGATCGTAGAATCGCGTATCCACGCGACGACGCGCGAGTCTTGATCCGTTTTCTCGCCTGAGTTTTCCGTGCTTCCACCTTATTGCGTCGGCAACATGTAAATAATCGTTCGAAAACGCGAGCTCGGAAATTTTGCAATCTTTTTATTGCGCGCACCCGCCAGTTTTACAATCCCGCCGCTAGAGTTCGCTCGTTCATGAAACGTTAATCGTGTAATAATACGGGTCTATTCGTGGTTCGATAGTGTTGTATCTTACGAGTTTATCGCTAATAGCCGCGCGCTCATCATCCGCGACTACGTTTTTTCTTCTTCTTCTTTTTTTTTTTCTCGCGGTTCGCTTTATCCGCGCAGCCGATAAAGATCGTTCGACAGGACGCGACAACAAACGATAAAACAACCACGAAGTCGCCCGCGTTTGAAATCCGCTCGGTATTTCTTCTCTTTCTTTTTTTCTTCCGGACTAATAATCTTCGTTTTTTGCGAAACCGATATATTTTTGCGTCGCGAACAATCTCTTTTTACCAACCGAGTGCTCGACGATTCGCTGATTTGGCGTGGGTTATGACGTCGCGCGTTTGCAAAAGGTAGACTTTGGAGTTTCATTTTTGCCAAGATTACGTACGCTTATTGTCGGGACATTAGACAACACGGAGGAAAAATCAAATTTGGCTGTGTGGAATAACGCGCGTGCGCGTGTACGCGCACGATTGAAGAAGACAATCGTAATAATAGTGAAAACTTATTTACCAAACAATTGCGAAACCAGCATCGCTACAACTATACGAAACGTAAACAGGGAAATATATTTATTTAAAGCTTTAAACTATTTGTTAATAATTTCAATAATTTCAATAATAATAATTTCTCATCAAGTTAAAACAAAAAAAGTTCCATCATGAATATACCTTATTTATTTATAATAAATAAAAAGAAGTAAAAAATATTAGTATCTTTTGCTTCTGCTGTCGCGTGAAAAATCACCGATAAACGTGTCTCGGAGCCCGCTCGCGTGATTTATCGGAACGTTATTATCATTGGAAAACAAAATTGTTACGGGCGGAAATTGTCGAGTTTCCTCGAGGAAACTCGGAACTTCCGAATCGGGAATTTTTTTGACGAAAGGCCGAACGCACTTTTCACAAGCAATAGAATTCGATGGCCGAAGAATTTTTATTATTTTCGGACGATCTCGAGAGCGAGGATTTTTCGTGTGTGTTTGTTTTTTGTTTAAAATCTGCAAATCGCGCTATTTTGATCGTTAAAAATACAACCGAAGATATAGATTCGGCGCGTTTCCGCGCGCCGTTGTTCAATAATGCGTGAGCACACACGAGTACTCGCCCGTCCGATCGTCCTCTTATCTGTCGAATCTTTGCGCTCGAGCTTGTAAAGGAAACGAGTTTCTTTGGCTACCGCCGACAATTAGGGTACAAGAGATCGCTCATAGTCGCGCCGAGTACGTGTCACGATCATGTCAACGACTCCGCTGAGACTCGATATTCTCGGTACGTATCTCTTCTCTTCTTCTCTCAACCCACCTCCACTCCCGCCTCTTTTACTTCGTTATCGATTTATCGCGCGTCCGATCGATGCAGCTTCGCACCCACGCTTCACGTTCGGAGCATTTTCATTTTTTTTATTCATTTTTACGAGGAAAGAAAACAAATCTTTTTCTTTCGAGAAAACATTTTTTTCCTCTTTCCCCGAAAAGAAAAATTTCGCGTCGACGATTTTGAAAAAGAATGAAAAAAAAAAAAAAAAACTAGAGACTATCGATTTTGGCAGAGGACGGGGATTTGCGACCGAGGGATTGGCAGCCGCGAAGGGTCAGATGCAAAACTCCGCTGAGGCTCTTCAAGCTCTGCATCCTCGGTGCGTTTCTTCCGGCTTCGTTGGTAGCTCTCCCGGTTTATCTGCGTTACCGCGTTTTTTCGGAACAGGTTTATCCCCTCGCTGCCTCCGATCAACGTTTGATCGACAGAAGAATCTCGACTACGTGGTGTCAGGTAAACGCGTCAATTCTCGTCCGGTGTACGAATAATCGATCTTTTTCGATTAATCGAAAGTATCGATACTCTTCGGAACGTTCGTTTCGCTCGTTCGCGTACTCGGAGAAACCCGTGGGTACTAACGATTGGTGGTTAATCGTCGAGAAAATTTCGAGCGAATGTCGCGAGGACGTTCGTTTAGTTCCCGCGAATTCCGTAGCGACGCGACCGAATTTTTCGCCGACTCGGCTCGGTGAAGCGGAGCGCCGCGTGTACGCGTACTCTACTTTACCGTCTCGAATCAGCGAAACGTCAGAGATCAGCGATGTTAAATATCGCGAATTGCCAATCGTCGGTCACTTTTTTGAGAACGCGTATACTATTTAGCCAGAAATTCCATAAGACTCAAAGCACTTTCCCAATAACGCGTGAAAACACGATAGCGACAAGTGGTAAGGGCGAACGCGACGTTTAACGCTTACCTGATGGGGGAAGCACCGAAAATCGAGCGGGAAACCGTACCCGTATCAATGACGAGACGTCTCGTTCTGGAGGATGACACGAAGGAATATTGGGGCTTTTATCTTCTCCAAGGAAGCAGCGCCACGGTCTCGACGTGCGTTAGGTAAAGGACAGAGTGAAATCGCGCGGAGTTTGTAGGCATTTCGAAGCGGATTGGCATTGCTGCTCGTGCGCAGATGGCCCGGTGCTTCCCTGACGATAATACGAGGACACAGGCATCTACACGAGTGTGCTTTTATCGGGGACGACAGCAGCGAGGAGCTCGAGGAACTCGTCGAGATCGCTCGGGAACGCGCGGCCGACGGCACGAGCAACGACACCGCGACTCTCATCGAGCTGCTGCGTCTCGCCGACAAAGGGGTTAGATCGAATGATTCTACCGCACGCGCCCGCGCGCGCTATTCTAGCCTGACGCACCTGCGCTTGCATTGCCGATTCTAAATAGTAATTAACGCCACGTTATTCAAGGTACCGATACAATTTTATTGCTCAGCGAAGAAAAATCGTTTCCTCAAAAGAATATCTTTTTCGAGAAGTCCATTTTTCTGGAGTTCTCTTTGTCCCGGAAGGTTCACCAAATGTACTGATTTTACGAAAAATCGAGCCTTCAGGGGTTAAAATCGAGAGCGCAATTTCAGGTATGGACGTTCCGTGACGTTTAAAAGTACGAAAAAATAAAAAATTGCTGATCAGCCGATTGGCTATAAATACACATTGGCGTGTGTTCGGTCCTTGAAAATGTGATTTCCCGATAGATCCGGTGTATCGAGAGTACATCGATAAATTCGATATCCGCGCGGGCTATACTTCTTCCGCCCGTGTCAAATATAAAACAGCTATCAAATAAAAAGAGCCGCGTATTTTCTACGACAGGACAACGCCCCGAGCAACATGCCGGACATGATGAAGCGTGCACGCGGGAACGTCCGTTTTCACGGGCGTTCGCGCGAGAATCGCGCCCGTGGCGCCACCTCGAAGTCAACGGCAATACCCGAGAATAACGACGACGGCGACAGCAACGAATCGGACGCGATGGCGATGCGTCGAATACTGTCGAGCCTTTTCAACAAAACATCCGGTATGAAGAAGAAGCAAAAGGAGAATCCTCACCATCGTTACGAGGGAGTGTTCCGTGAAATTTCGAACATCGACCGACCGTCAGCGCCGTCCTTCGAGCCTTTACCGGTGACGACACGAGCGCCCCCCTCCGCGGCGACCACCTCGCGATCGGAAACGTCGGCCGAGTTGTTTCGGAGCGTGTTGAAGAAATTGAGCGCGCTTGGCGAGAGAGGAGAAAGGGTCATAAAAAAATTGGCCGACGAGGTAGATCGAAGAAACGCCGAAGCTGTACGCTTGAGGGAAATGCTCGGCAGTGTGATGGCCAACGAGTCTCTGACCGACGGGCAGAAAAAACGACTCAAGAGACAATTGGTACTGGGCTCTTCGGTCCGCAGTGATTTCAGTGCAGACGCGGATTCGGCCGAGGACGCGGCCGTGGAAAAGGTTAGGTTACGTTCCAATGTAGATTTCCACGGATTTCTGAAATGACTCGTCAGAATTTCACGAAATTTGACCGGGCAATGTCAAATTGACGGACGAACGGTTGTCTTAGCTCCAAATTTGTCAAATCGAACAAAAATATTACGGGTTGTATCGCTGAGCGATCGTCGCGATGGAAATGCCGTAAAAAAAAAAGTTTGGTCGATACGACGGCTCGGAGGGGGAAAGAGCCGCGTAACCATAACGAAAACCCATTTTCGGATCTCAACCGTTTTATTCCGTCACATGTTTCAGGAGATCCATGGGAAACCATAATTCGTAGGTATTTGTTTACGATTTCGAGAAAATATCGTCAGACATTTGTGAGATTTAGTTCCGGCGAATGTCGGGGGCGGCGCGCGTCTCGAAATTTTCGGTGCGTACGTACATACGTATGCATACTGATACGCGAAACCCGTCGGGGCACCTCGGACTCTGATACAAGTATTTTCGATCGCGTACGAATGATAATTTCGTTTTCTTCGATTAAACAGGAGGACCTCTATCCCGACGGGATCGCCGAGGATCGCGGCACAGTTAACGAAACGACTCTGGACGATCGAAGCAATTCGGAATTCTGGAGTTCCTTTAGTAGCTCGGAAGAACGATTATTGGAGTGCAAGGGGCTCGTCCTTAATTTGCCGTTGAATCCGCACGTCCTTTGTTCACCGAAGCACGAAAATCATCACGCGAGGGCTTCTATGACAAACGCGGTTACGTACAGGCTAGTATTTCGTTCGGTATAATATACTCCAGTAAAAAAAAAGATACGAACCAAACGAAATTATTAAAAATGAAGTTTGATTTTCTCGAATTTTGCGGGGAACCGTGGTCAAAGGCATCGCAGGCTCGACCGGAGCGTTTTTATCGTGTGACGCGCTTTGTATCAACAGGGTCCCAATGGACGGCTATTACTTCTTCGTTTTCAACTCTGAGAACGAGATTCAGCCGAATTACGTGAGGATTAAATTCGACCTAGAGAAAACGATGTACGACACTTCGAATCCGGTGAACGCGTGCAAAAACACAACAGCGGAGTGTTCGCTGCCGTTGAATTTCTTCAGTCGTGAAAAAACGGTCCTCGAATTGCCGATGAGCGGAAACGAGTCGCAGTGGAACGAGGAATACGTTGTGGTTTCGATTTGCGAGCCGAGAACGTCGATCTATCTAATCTGCGTCATAACCGTGCCCCTCCTCATTCTCATCTTTGCGTTCCACTGAAGACCGAACACCTGTGTGCGCGTGTGCGTGTGTGTGTGTTTTTTTCATCGAGTAGATTTAATACGGCTGTTTCGGTGAGACGCGTTACCGATTCGCTTTCGGGTCAACCGGAAGTGGGTTGTCCATCCGTTCGACCGGACAAATACTCACCGCGATCGTTTTCTTCGTTTTCCGGCGATTGGAAGACACTAGTAAAGAGTTTCGTAAACGCAACGATATCCGGTCGCGCTATCGCTAATTTTCCACGTTTTTCGTCACTCCAGCGATAATCGCGTATCATTTCGCATTAAAACCCAATTAGCGCGAGAGGGAACATTCCGCGGAGATCGAAGAAGCGAGGAAAAAAACAAAGAAAAACAGAGTCGGAGCAAGTAGATACAATCCGCGAGACAAAAGCCGCGTAAAATAATAAGACGAGAAGACGAGGAGAGGACCTCTTGGAAATTAATCCTTCGAGTGGATCGTCGATTTGTCCTCTTAAGCCTTTAATATCAAATCTCATATCGCGGAGGAAACGAGATTGGCCCGGGTTCGCGCCTCGACGCGTTGACCTCGTCTCCTCCTTCTCGTCGCTAGGGATAAAGGGGGCCGGACCCTTACGAGGGATGCTGGGCGGAGCTTCTCTTATCATCCCCGAACACTCGTCCGTTTCTCTCTCCCCCTCCTTCCCCCCCCCCCTCCTCCTCCTCGTCCTCGGTCGAGCTTTTCGCGCTCGGTGCTCTCGCGCCGTCGTCTTTCCCCGCTGCTAACATTTCCCAGCCGTACCTTCGACGACCCTGTACACAAGCCCCTCCGTTCCTTCGCCCGCGCGTCACATTTTTAAGACTGTACGTAAACTACTAAATTTCCTCAGTTACGTTGTTTTTACCTTAATTAATACCGATGCCTCGGTTATGGGCACACTCGCGGGCCATTCTGACACGCGACCAAGGAAAACGGTCATGGACCGACAAATTCGGGCGATCCATCGAAAACGCGCAAAGAAGGCGCCGATAGGCAACGTTGAGGAAAAAAACAACGCTCCGGTTTGCGACGAAGCAAAGAAAAAAATGAAGACTCGAGCGGGGAAAACTTTTAGTATCGTTTCAAGGGCACAGTGGAATCGGAAGATATCCGCAAGCGTATATTCGAATACTTTTTGCGTACGCGTGGTATACGCTGCGTACGGGTGGATGCGCGGAAACGCGAGAATAATGGAGGGCCTCGTGGACAGAGAGGGGCGGTGAGGGGGAGGAGGAGGAGGCGAGAGAAAGAGAGGGAGAGAAACGTTAGCTGCTGGATAGTTGCGATAAGGAAAATTGATTCGAGCTCAGCCGGGCTGGCAGTTGGAACGAGCTTTTTCGTCCCTCCCATCGCTGTAACCACGTATCACACGTACGTGTATCGAATACGTACGTATGAATACGCGCGAGTGAATTTATATATATATTTTTTTATCGTACGCGCGTGATGTAACGACACTCGAAAATATACGTCGGTCGGGTCCACTGTCGTCGTACCTGCGAGCCTTTTACCAATTAATTACGGATAAGAGCGCAAGAGTCGTTATTCTTAATAACGATTAATATTGATTCATTGAAAAATCAACGACTAACGAAATAACAACGATTCCTTCTAATTTCCGACTTTCCTTTTTTCATTTCCCGCGTCGTACTGTTTTTTGTGTCGTCGTTTTTCGCAAGCCCCGAAACACGCACGTTTTTCACGAGTCGTAAAAAATGTGGGGAAACAGGGCGGAGGGGGGGGGGGGGAGCCTCGAATCGCATTCGCCGTCACGATCGGTCTCGATGATACTCGCGGCGTATGTGGGAAACCGCCACACGACGATCTCGCATGTACGATCGAAAAAAAAGGAGAAGGATAAAAAACGAGCGGCAGGAGGGGTTCGCGATCCCGGGACGTAGATTCTTTATCGAAAAATCTCGTACTAATAATCTCGGGAGAAATGGTGAAACTATTAGCCAGATATTGGGGAAAGATATATTTAATGTGGACACGCGCCAGGTTATACCGGCCGGGCTTCCTGCAGCGCGGTGTGACAAGGCGTGTACGTACGAATAAACGTAAATACCAGCGGATCATGATTTTTTCAAATATGAAGAATTTTTAAATTAATTATCAATATCAATGCTAATAAAACTAATTAATATTACGTTGGTCGTTTGTTTTTAACTATACGTACCATGGTTAACGAACGATTCAATATTTTTCGCTAGCGCTGATAAATACATTTGTATTAATTGGAATGAATCATGGACTTTGACGGAGGATTATCGGGGAACGACGAACGCGTCGCGTATCCACCTATTTTACGAATACGTGAAAATACTCGTTCGTTGGGATCGGAGTCTTACGATTTTACTAATAAAGTATCAATATCAATTTCAATTGCCGCGTTATCGATTAATATTGCATCATCGATCAGTGTCGACAATGAAAAATGAATTTCAATTTTTCCAAAGAAAGTTCGACTTTTATCTCGTGAAAAAAATAACGGACGTTTCCGAGCAATCGAACATAGAGAAGGGGCGGTGGTAGGGGATCCCTCGTAAAACTGTTTCGTCGCCCCTGTTTCGTCGGTGATTCTCCGGGAAGGCACGCGCCGGCGGTGTTTGTACAAAGCCTTCTTGACTCGTAATAGTTACGAGGGGCGGACCGCGTCGAGCCAAAGCCGCCACGATTTACCCTTAATTTGCCTCTTTAATTTTATTTATGCTTTTCCAACTTGTCGCAGTCGGGCAACTATTTTTATAGCACCTCTGACGAGACGATCGAACGACCCCACTTTTTTTCGCACGATCCGTATACTCGCGCGATCGACGGGGGATGGACGATCGCTCGTCCCGATTTTTTATCGGTCCGTTTGGTAGAGCGTTGTTTCGAACGACGATAACACCGCCAATTTCTTTCACCGAAACATAATTTTTTCATATTTATTTTTTATTTAATAAATTGAAGATAAATATCTCAATTTTGTAGCGTCGTTTATTAGCCCTTTCAGTATTTTCCTAACAATTGTCAAAGATTTTGTGGATGTTTGTTAACTTGTACAAATTTTAGCTGTTTTTTCCGAACCCTACGTTTGTTCGGTGATTTTTTTTAGCGACTCGTAGGGATTTTGGTCACGTTTACCGACGCCCAAGATTTATCGGTGACGTTTGAGGAATAGCTTTTCGTCGGAAGGCGATCGACAATTATGTTACTTTTGAACGTACTCGTCCGTGTTCGGTTCGTCCGTGCGCCTTAACGAAAAAATTTGAATTTCATGAATTATTATTACTGATTACGCGTATAACGATGATTCAAACGAATACGTAATAAAACGTCCATTTACAAATATACGGATAACGAACGCGTTACACGAATAATTATCATTCAATAAAGCGGACGAAGTTAAAATTCCGTTAAACACGAACGGTCCCTCGACCAGATTTCAATTAATCGAAGAAATACAACGAACAGTTTTGCTTAATCGTACGTAATTAATGGTTTTCAATAGTGTCGGAGGGAATATTCGATCGATCGGGTAATCGAAATATCGAAATATGAAGGTACGAGCGCGAATATTCGGAACGTTGGAGCCACGACTGCAACGAGGAAGAAAAAAAAACGAGGTCTCACGCGGATTAGCCGGTAATTGCGCTCGAATGAATATCAACTATGAGGATACGCGCGCCCGGTAGGGATAATACTCGGCGGGTCGCTCGAGTCGGATCGAAAGTGTCATCCGGTAGGACGGGGATACGCGAAGTCGCGCGACACGCGCGTAGGCCAACGTTGATAAAATAATGAACAAAAAATGAGCCGAACAAAAGGAAGTTATCCCGCATCAGGGGTGTGTACGCGTGGCCACTTGACAGCGGGGTGGCCACTCGTGATCCGATTTTCCACCCCGACGCGTCTCTCGCGCCCCGAGATTTCGACCATCTTTTTTTTATTCATCCTCGCGTCGTTCAATTCCCTCCCGTCGGTCGGGGGATCTTCGGACTGATTCGAATTTTATCACCGCTCGGATAATTCAACGCTATTACGATCCACCGAGCCAAAAATTAATCCCTCCCTCGTCCCTGTATCTTCCCGAATTTTTTTTTCTTTTTCGCTCTTTTTTTAATTTCTCGTTCGTATCGCTCGACGCTCTTTTCGGTACTTTTGGTTCTCCGTCTTTTCGTTTATTTTTTTCAATCGCATTCTCGTCGCGCCTCGTCGTCTCTCGTTCGCCGCGCGACGATCGTTCAATCACGTTTTGTGGATTTTTCAAAATTTTGATAATAAAGCGTTACTGCGGTTGATTCGACGTTGCGTTTCTCTCGGACGCAACGATAACGAATAACGAATACTAAGAGCGACACGCGACAAGCAGCATCGTTGCAACGGGGAATAACGAGTATCGTCTTTAAAAGAGACAGGACGGAAAATTGTCGACGTCGGACGTCGCGGTCCTGGTCCGGTCGAGTCGAAGAGTCAAGTTTATCGAACGAAAAAATGGGGTGTCGTCGATGGTCCGATCGCGCGAAGCAACCGAAAGTTCCAGCCGGAGATGCGTTACGAGAGTGATCGAAGCGACGACAGCGTCGACCGAGATAGAAGGACGGAAAAAAATGAAGGACGCGCTCAGGACGGAGACGGGGTTCGCCGGCGCGCGTCGGCGCGTAACCCCCGGAGGGAGAAAGACGAGTGGGAGGAGAGTCTCCGTAGGAGCCGGCGGTCCAGAGAGGACGGGAGAGACGCGGGCTCCACCCACGAGAGGACTCGGGGTTCAGCTCCGCCCGCGAACTCGGTTCGTCCGGGGATCCAGCCTGGAGTAGTCGCTCGCCCAGCGTCGGGTCCCGTCGATGCTCCCGTTCGCGCGAGTTTCTCCGGAGGAAGCGCTTTCGGCAAAGGCCCCGACGCGACGGGCGGTCCGCTCTCTCGAAGACGCTTCTCGGGAAAACCTCGCCGGGAACCTCTTCTCCGGAAACTCCTCCGACAGACTCGGCCGAGGAATCTCTCCCGCGATCGAATCGATTTCGCGGAAACCTCTCCTCCGGTGGACCGCGCTCGGAAACTTCTTCGGGAGACGCACGCGCGAAACTTCTCCGAGTTTTCCTCGTCCGGAAACGGAGGCTCGAAACCGCGAGGACGACGGTCGATCGACGAAAGTGGAAAGCGATCGAGAGAAGAAGCGGGTTTCGGGTTCGGGGGCGCGACGACGAGAGGAACGTCACGGACGGACGGGTGACCTCGATCGTCGGAGCTCCGGCGTGGGCGCGAGATAACGAGAGCGTTTCCTCTCTCGATAGGATTCTCCGTTGGTCGGTGTCCTTCCTCCGAAACGCGGCGATGGCGCTCGGTGAGGATCGTCGCGCGGTGGGCACCGAACAATGAGCGCCGAGCGTCGCGGGATTATCAGCGTTATGCCTCCGATCGCCGTAACGCCGATGTCCGAAATGACACCGGGCGATGATCGAGGTTCCCCGGCGGAGTCTCTCGTGTCCGACGGACCGGCCGATCTCGGTGACGATCCCGGCGACTCGCCCGAAACGAACCGCGACACCGAGGAGGACGCCGCCGTGTTCTCCGACGAGTTTTACTCCCACGACACCGATGACGAGAGCGCCTGCGATCGCCCCTGCGACGACGAGAACCCCTCCAGGGACAACGGATCGAATTTCTACGCGAGAAACGGGCCTGCCAAAAACTCCAACTCCGATACGGTACGGTACGGAGCGCGATCGCGAATCGCTCGACGGGGCGAACGGGATCGGTCGTGTCTTTGCCCGTTGCGAGGTAAAACGAGGCGCGGTGGCCCGCGACCGAACGACCGAGGTCTCCTCGTCTTGGCTCGCGATCGAGGCGCTTCGCGTTTGGACCGTTGCCCTCGACTTTTCCTTTTTGACGCCCGGTGAACCGCTCGATACCGGTCGAATCGACCCCTCGATGGACGAACCGCGAAAGTTTACCCCGAATAGCTGTCGAATAAAAATATTATTAACAATTTATTCATATTTATAATTCTTACTTTTTCAAATCTTGTCTTTGATGTTTCATTTTTATTTTTATAAACCCTCAATTTCTACGGGAAATGTCAGAAAAATAGTCTACGAGAGGTTTTTCGCATTTTCCCGGTCTAATTTGGCACTTTCGGCAAAAACTCGGGCATATTCGTAATCAGCGGACAATTTGCGATCGAATATACGCTTTTAATCCTTGAAAAACGGAAAAAAAATTTTTTCGAC
>JAPYZI010001208.1:0-34909 GCA_030523105.1 Ophioninae sp. A BG-2022a | reverse complement strand
TTTTCCTACAGCCCAACAGTTTCCCATTTTTATCATCATTGTAATTGTAATTTTTGTAATTTGAAATTTTTCCTACAGCCCAACAGTTTCCCATTTTTACCATCATTGTAATCGTAACATGGAAGATACTTCACCATCACGAAATAGCTTAAAGTGGGTTAAATTGGTTTTGAGACGTGCATTCGTCCGTATAAAACCTAAAAGGCTGAACATTTTTCGGCCAAGATATCGCGAGTCGTCCTTTCCGCTCGCAGGTCCTGCGGGACCAGCAGTTTTCAGCTCCGCCTTACGTGTCCATCCAGTACGTATTTCTCGCTAACAGTGGGATAGGCTATATGAGGAAAATTTTAATTAACTTCCAGCTTTCAGCGTCCCGTTTGCCTAGAAAAGGAAAAAGAAGGGGGGAGGGTGGTGGCGAAGGTACAAAGGGAATAAGGGACGCGTATATATATATATATATATATGTTGTATGCGAGTATAAATATACGTTTCTCCGAAGGGAAGGATTTCGGTTGGTACTTGATATGCTTGTGGCTATCCAAGAGAGGAAATTATGCCGTCTCAGCCACGACCCGAAATATTTAGTCATTTCGGACCAGGGATTCGCTCCTCGTCTCGTTTTGTATTCGTCTCGCGTTTCGCACCAGTCTCTACCAAACCCCAATTCCCATCCTGATATCGTGTGATTATCCGCTCTATTTTTGTCCTCTGCGTCGTATCATGATCGCTATCTCCATTTTCTTGCATCACTTTCCCTTTTCGTCTAATTGGCTGAACATTCTTTCGAGTAATCGAATTAAGGTGTTTCAAGATGAGTGACGAAACCCTACCGTACGAATTCGTGTTTATACATGAAATTCTTTTCCACGAATTTTGAATTTTATATTCTTTTTGTTAGTAAAATTGAATGGGGTGTCACTGTATTTATTATCATCGCTTGCAATTCACTCCTAACAAAGTTCAGATGTTCGAAGGAACTCGACAAATTGACGATGTCGTTTTTTTTTTTTTTTTTTTTTGAAAGAAATCGGACCTATCATGAATCACATTTTCTTCTGGGCAACTTAATGAATTTCCCTTTTTTCGTTTTTTCCTCACTCGACAACTTTTGTACATTATTGATTCGTCTTAACAAAGAAAAATGTTTTTTTTTTTTTTTTTTTCGACTGCACTGCATTAACCTTGTGCTCGCCGATACTCGCTGTTAAGGTACAAGTTTTTCCATTCACGAAAAAACGGACTCGCGATCCAGTCCGCTATCAACAAATTTATTTACTTTTTAACAAATTTTTTTTTCACTCGAAACGGTCGATAAATAAACATTGATGGAACACGTTATTATTACGCTGCAGTAAGTATAATAACAATTTGAAATATATGATACGAAATTAATTGCTAATCGCTAATTTCATTTAATCATTATCTAATCAAATTCAGTACATCATCCAATTGATTATTTTTCCAGGAGAGCAAGAAGTTCAATTTTTTTTCGTCAAAACCGAAATATTTTTACAAAATTTGTTTTTTTTTTCAAAAATCACATCGTGCATTGATTCTTCCACAGCGATTTCGTAATAAAATAATAATAATAAAGAATCGTCGATATTTACGTATACGACGATAAAAAAAAAAAATGATTCTCGTAAAAAGAATCGTAATTCCTTTTTTTACACACCTCAATATAAATAAAAAAATGAAACTTGGTTAAAGTTTGGTTTTATTTTAATCCGCTAAAGTGCTATTAAACCGTCAAAATTAAATTGACTTATTTTTTGCCGTGATCTACTCGTAAAAAAAAAAAGAAAACAACAAATACAATTTGTCGACCATGGTTTGTTGTACCGGTGGAGATTTCCGTGAACTGTTAACGCATCGCGAAAACTCGGTTTGATTCAACACGGGATTATCCACTCACGATACCAGCCCGACTACCCCTACGGCTCTCGCGCGATTCCAGCTCGCGTTTGACTCCGCGAATTCAATTTAACTTTGCTCTCTAACTATTTCTCTCTCTCTCTCTCTCTCTCTGTGTCTCTTTCTCTCTCTCCCTTTTGTTATTCTCGCATCGAAGCTTGATGTCGCGGCTTCGGTCAGTCGAAACGTTCCGCGCAATGTTGAATATTGCGAACGAGCGAAGCTCGGTGCGTTTGTACAGCACCGATGACTCCTTTTCCCCCGCTCCCCAGGCGGCCCTTCTTCACTGCGAAAAAAGATTCCTCGTATCGTGGCGATCAAAGGGCCTCGTCGTAACTTTCGATCGAATCACTTCCTACGTCCGTTCAAAGAGAAGGAAATCTCGATTCTCTTTCAACGATGAAAAATAATAATAATAATAATAATAATAATAATTGTAGGCTGAAGAGGTTGGGATATCAGGAATATTTCAAAACGTCGCGCCCTCTCTCTCTATTTATTTTTTGTCATTATAAGTGTTATTTTTTAGTATATATTAATTTTCTTTTTTTCTTCTTAATTACACTTTTTAATATACACTAAGAAAATAGATCGTAATTTCTATTTTCTTAGTGTATATTAATTTTATGTTATGTTTAAGTTTCTATGTTATTTTTGTTATTTCTTTTTTTTTTGCCCGAAAGTCAAAGAATAGGGCATAATAAATTATGTCATCATCATCATCATCATCGTCATCATCTCTCTCTCTCTCTGGACTTAGTATCGCATGTGCCTGTCTTTGGCATTCTTTGCCGATAGAAATTACGTTTTTACGTTATTTTTGTTATTTCTTGTTTTTTTTTTGCCCGAAAGTCAAAGACTAGGGCGTAATAAATTATATCATCGTAATCATCTCTCTCGCTGTCTCTCTCTCTCTGCGCCGTCAGTTAATATTTTTAAGCCTAGATTTTCTGAATACTTTTTCCGGTTGAACATGCAATAGTTTATCTGATTCCACCGTCATTATTGTAATTATAATAGTCATTTTATTGATTTTTAATTATTATCATTATAATCGTTGTAATTATTATCACTATTATTATTTTTATTCACTATTTCGGCTTATATTTTGAAATCACGTTTAAGTTTATGTTGTAAAATGAATCTGGTATTGGGATGGTGTAATTTTAGTTTTTTGTTAATTTTGATTTATGTTAGTTGCATAAAAGTGTCTTTGCAATAAGGCATAAATATATTTATCAGTGTCTACTTTAATGTACTTTAATTATTTTATGGATTTTAGTACGTAATATGATCTTTATTATTGATTAAAGTACACTTTTAGTATTCACTCGAATGTACTTCATTTATTGATTAAATAATACCTCTAGGGTATACACAAGAGGCCGAGATACCAAGAACATTTAAAAACATCGTTCTCTCGAGAGGTAACTCGAATCGAAGGGAAAGCTCCAAGCTATGGTGCTGGAATCGCAGATTAAAGGTATACCGATGATTACAATAGCAGAAAGTTACAATGGTAGCTACCGTTTCCCTGGATACCACTAGTACGTTTTTCGAGTCACGATTTACACGATTTTCCAACATTCGAAGAACTCTGGACTGACATTTGGTTTAACTTTTTTTTTCGTTGTTTGTTAACAATAATGATATAATTTTTTATGGAAAATTCGAAAAGAGACTCCAAATAGAATAAAAAAATAATCATTTTCATGTTTGGAATGCGATAACAAAGAAGATTATGGTAATTTCTTATTTAATATTATCTATGTTAAACAAACCCAAACAAACCCAAACAAAGATGATTATGGTAAATTCTTATTTAATATTATCTATGTTAAACAAACCCAAACAAACCCAAACAAAGATGATTATGGTAAATTCTTATTTGATATTATCTACGCCAAACAAATCCAAACAAACCCAAACAAACCCAAACAAACCCAAACAAACCCAAACAAAGATGATTATAATAAATTCTTCTTTAATATTATCTACGCCAAACAAACCCAAACAAACCCAAACAAACCCAAACGAAGATGATTATGGTAAATTCTTATATAATATTATCCATGTTAACAATAATTTCAAATATTCCTTCAAAATATAAATTGAGATAATTCTGATTTTCGAGTCCTCGCAATAACTTATATTTCCCCTAACAACATAAAAATGACAATCAATTTCAATTCGAGAATTCAGTGGATAGAAACAAAAAAGGAACGGATACGCTGCGAGTCGGAATTGTTGAATATTCGTTATAACGAGAATCTCGTTATTTGTGAGTCCCTTTGCGAGAGCAGTGTAGCGAAGAAGAATCGAACCTGGTAAAACAAAAATATCTTCTGTGTGGAACCGAGTTCCGGTGTATATGCATGTATTCATGTATATGCACCCGCACACCCGCGCAGGCGCACATATATTTGCTTTCAATATTCTCTGCCAACATTACAGCGAACAGTCTCGTATGACGTTCCAACTTGTTTTCATTTCTTATTCACTCTCACGCGTAAAACTATGAAAGGCATTATCAACGCAGCTTCGTCTTATACGTTTTTTCTAAAATGTAAAAGAAAAATAAGTTCGTACAAAAATTATGTTGAGACTTTTTTTTGCAACTTTGTCGAGGTTCCTTGATAAAACTTTTCACGCATCGTTCAATATAAACCTCTGATTTTTTTCTTTGTGAGTTTTATCGTAAATTTTGTCCGAGTTATTGTTGAAAGTCAACAGGATATTAACTAATAAATACAAATTATTTTTACGAAGATATCCGATTATTGATTGTGTTTCTCCTTGATAGAGCACTCATTACATTTTCAAAATATTCCTACGTAGCTTGTTCTACGATAATTAATTCAAATAAATAAAATTTTTAATTAATTTATATAAACAAAATTAATAATTAATTCATACAAACAAAATTAATAATAAATTCATACAAATAAAATTAATAATAAATTCATACCCACAAAATTAATAATTAATTCGTACAAACAAAATTAATAATAAATTCATACAAGCAAAATTAATAATAAATTCATACAAGTAAAATTAATAATAAATTCATAGAAGCAAAATTAATAATAAATTCATACAAGTAAAATTAATAATAAATTCATAGAAGCAAAATTAATAATAAATTCATACAAACAAAATTAATAATAAATCCATACAAACAAAATGAATAATAAATTCATACCCACAAAATTAATAATAAATCCATACAAACAAAAATAATAATAAATCCATACAAATAATTCCTCCTATTCTTCGTGTAATAAAAATACACATTCTTTGTTACAATTTTCATAATTACAGCAATTGCACGTCCGTTCACTCGATGGCCCTTTCAAGCTGATAAATTATTCATCCAGTAACTGGCTGCTTAGCACGAGACATTTGTCGAGTGAATTGCAATCTCATTTCGTCAACTAATCCCCGGTGCTGAAGTCATGTTTTATACGGATTAAAAGACGCCCGACCCTACGGGTGCCCTTCGCCCCCCCCCCCTCCCCCATGCGCGAAACCTCCCAAACCCTCTTTGCCCCATCTACTGGTTTATAATTCTCATAATCTGTGTGAGCTCCGGAGAGAAAAATATTATATTCCGGGGATTGAGCCTGCTCGTAACGGCAGGAACGAGGGGGAGGGGGTAAAAAAGGAGGGGGGGGGGGTAGGGCTTGAGGAATAAAAAAGAGGTATATAGAGGAATAAGGCTATGTGGGCAGAATTTGCATTACTATTCGTGCCGAGGAATCTCGACTGCGCGCACACACACATACATTCGTAGAATGTTTCAGGCATTTCCGGTATACGGGGCTGGCGGCTCATCTCGCGAACTTCTCGACATTCGCCGTTGCGACAAGCCTCGCTCTTCACGCACGGCTGGATCGAACAAAAGAACGTTAAAATATGTAAAGAAGAAAGAATAAAAAATTTAAAAAAAAAAAAATAAAAAAAACTGAAGAAGAAAAAAAAAGATGGAGAGAAAAAAATATTGATACAAAATGTTACGTGCAGCTTTTCTTCGAGCTGAACTCCTTTTTTCTTTATTTTTTTTTTTTTTTTTTCTTACAAGTTTCTACGTTGGAGCTATCAAATGCGGTTGGCCTTAATTCGCGGGAATACTCGTTGAACTTTCGATTGTACTCCGCTTGTAAAACTCTATAATAAACCCTGCCTTGTTGTAAATATCGCACGGTCACCCATCCTGGGCTTCGTTCAATAGCTAATGTCAAATCGTTTGGGTTTGAAGACTCCCTATTAGGAGTTTTGTACCCACAGCTTGATGACTGATCGGGATTTTGTAAATTTCGAAAATCGGGGAAAACTGATATTTTTCAAAATGAGTCGATGATTGAAAAAGAAAAATGGAAAATAGATATTTAAATATACAACGTCAAGCTCGTTTTCCCCTCTTCAAAATTTCTTTTGGTTAATTGATTCCCGATTTTTTTTTTGTCCGGATAGTCGATTTTTCATTCCGATAGAAACGGTACAGGTTGGCTATTAATTTTGCCAAAACTTGCATATATGGGTATCGGATTAAATACCGAATTGATTGTTGAAGACGAGCTAATGATTTTTATTCAAAAGTATCCTTAACGCAGTTGTCTACTCCTGAATTTGTTTGGGTTTGTTCAATGCAGTTGTCACTCCTGAATTCGGTTTTTCATTGGATCCTTCATTTTGAAAAAGTCCATCACGATAAACAATACAAAATTTCTTTGCAATAGAAAATATTGATATTTCGCATCAATATTTTCGTATATATCCGAACAACTGTATTGAAAATGTATATAAAAACGAATTTCCGACTGATTTCAAAATACCCAATTATTGGGTCATCCTATTGATCCGACCGTTTGAAAAAACCTTCATTTTTTAAGGGTTTGGAAAAAAAAACAAAAAATAGTGTCAAACAAGTGGCTAATAGAAACACGAAGCAATAAAATATTCAGGCTCGTACCCTTTCGTTGTTCCTCGTTTTAGTAATATCGCAGTTGGAGTCATTGAGATTCCTGACAACTTCAACTTACACGGGACTCACGGAGTTATGCGCTATCGAAAGAGGAAGTTGAGTTATCGGGCGTATTCCAAAAGTCCTCATGGCGCAACCCCCCATCTTCCTCTCCTCTTTACCCGAGGTAGATAATTCGAAGCGCGCTGAGAATAGTTGTACGAAGCACAGTTACGGAGCACCTACGAACTGTGCTTGGAATATTCAGAATAACGAAGACGGCAAAGGATAGGTGAGACTTTTGACGTCGAAATTTTATTTCGAGTACAGCAAAGTCAAATTTTTTGTTGAAGCCAATTTTTCATTTGGTATTGTTGGGTCCAGTGTGAAAAAAGTGAAACTATACGTATTACAATTAATGTACGCTTAGTGATTTAAGTGAACATATATGCATTATTTTTACAGTTGCTAAAATGTCAATAAACAATGATAAATGTCGACAGTTAAAGTGATCATGAAATATAAAAGTCTTTTCAAGCTAGTATAAAAAAATGATGGTTAATATTAGGTGTAGTAAAAAGTAATCCATTATTTTTCGGAGTCAACAAATCACGAAACTGTCGCAAAAGTTTGCTTAATACGAAATCTCATCTTTCCGACTCGACTTTCCAGTCTCCTTTCTCTTTCAAATTTCAAGCCAGTCTTTTCAAGCCGTTATAAAACGTGATTGATAATATTAGGTGTAGTAAAAAGTAATCCATTATTTTCCGAAGTCAACCAATCACAAACTGAATCAACCAATCACAAAATTGTCGCAAAAGTTTGCTTAATACGAAATCTCATCTTTCCGACTCAACTTTCCAATCTCCTTTCTCTTTAAAGTCTAATCTTTCCAATATTTCAACTTTCAACAACTCGAGATATGGATAACTAAAGCCATCCGTTGGAAAAATCATGGATTTCTTTTTACTAATGTCATATACGTCCTTCAGTGTATTTTTACAGATTTATTTTACAGTAAAAAGGACAGATTGATGTTTTTGGACCCATTGGAATCGCGAAATGAGGAATTATAGTTTTCTCGATTCAAGTTTACCAAATTTTATAATCAGTAGTTATTTTATCACTAGGGACTGACGTAGGTACGCTTTTCTTTTCACGACGGGATTCGTTTTTCTTTTCGGTTTTGTATCGCCGGTGAACGCAACGGTAAACACGAGTACTCGATCTCGAAGAACCCACCCCCGCATTATTTTGTTCCGTGGATTCACCAATCGAACGGACTCGATAAAGCATCCGCGCGTCAGTCTCCGTGCGCCTCCTCTTTCGCGTAACAATTGTATTCGACATGACGTCACGAGCGGGAGAAGGAACGACGAAGGAGATGCACCGAGCACCATTTTCCCGATCCCACTTGGATTCTTGGAAAAGTGAATTCCGCGTTACGGGCACGATAAAAATGCGAAACTCGATACGCGCGTGATTCGCCTTCCAATCGTATACTCCGACACGATTTATATTTACTTTCTGCTTTAGCTTTCGTTTTTATTTTTTCAATCCGACGTATGGCATCGAGAGATGGGGCAGGTATCGTCTCGGCTATGAGTTTTCGAATAAAATACATGCCCTGATCTAATTTATGACGTACGACGGATATTACGATGAATTCCATCGACCGTCGATCCGAATAAATGAATCTTCTGATAGGGAGAAACGTACACTTCGGTAAAATGAAAACTAAGTGAACCTAAAATCAGCCTTTCAACTTTTGGGATTATTGAATGGGGGTTCCTTTTGGTTTCAAATTTCGTGGAGGAATATTAATTTGGAGTTGACCGAAAGCGATTTGGATCAAAATCGATTCCACCTTTTTACAAATTTTCGTCAACTGTCAAACTGTTAAAACTTTCCTTCCGATTAAATTATTCACACCGAAGAATTCTAATTTTTGTATTATTTCTAAACCGTCTTTTTAATCTTAAATAAAGAATTTTTTTATTCGAATAAAACTTAATTTGACCATCACTTTTGATCGTGCTCTTTCAGAATAAGTCAAAATAGCATTTTTCAATATTACGATTAAAAAATATGGCGCGAGTGAAATAAAAATAAAACGGAGAAAAGCGACGTATATTTAATGATATTGTTTTCATTAAAAAGGCAGAAGAATTTTATATTTTTATCGACCAAGAATTTAAAAAAACAATTGCAGTTTTTTTTCATCGTCGTCATCATCATTTTTAGTTCCATAATTACGATGTAACGTTCAGATTCTTGAATTTCTTTAAACTCAGCAATTATTTTGTATTCAAGGAAAATGTACAACTAATCGTAAGTCTAAATAATAACGATTCAATTAATTCGTGTTTCATCATGGAACATTATATTTCTAATGTAACAAATAAAAAAACAATGAGCGCAAGATGTCAGAAATCTTCGATCTTCTTATATATTATTTAATTTTTTAATACAGTTTATAACTCAACATAATTTCTAATAAACATAAACATTTCTGTCAATGTATATTTCTTTGTACGTATCAACGAATTTTCTCAATAATTAAATAATACATATATAGTAAAAGATCTTTTGAATATATCGGAATCAAATATCGACATCAGGTAGATTTTATGGATCGTTGGTGCGGCCATGTCAGTTTTGGGTTTATCTCGTGCTTCTGGTATCCCGCGACTACCTCCTAACCCCACCTTCTCTCTCTCTGTCTCTGTCCATCGTAATTTCGGTCCGGATGATTTAGGAGCGCACACGTAACTAGCATGATCGCGAGGAAAGGGAGGTTCCATCCTTCGACCACCAGGCCTGGGCTATGAACGATCATGAATCGCGAAACCGTCAGTGGACGGCGTCGGACAATTCGAGCCCCCGATACGCACTGAAGCTAGAACTGCCTGTTCCCTCTTGTTTCTCCCCGTTCTGATCTTCTGGGCGCGGTTTCGAAAGCTAGGATGCAGAGGTGTAAACTGCCAGGGACCATCCGAATTCCCCAGCATCGATGATACCATCGTCGCATCTTTTGGAATCACAACATCTATGCGTACATGGAATCAATGGCCAGTGACAAGCCAATACCGCGTAAAGCATTGTCCAGCTGTCATTTCAAAAGGGTTTTGTTGGATGCCTAGGTAGGAGCGTTCGCTTTGATGGGAAATATGTATATAGCCAATAGAACGATACCTACTTAGGTACAGAAACCATGAGTGGCATGTTGATTTACGTCTGTGCCTTTTACGCGTGTACGGTTCATTCGTATGATTGATCCTTGGCGCGATCATTGAGGAAATGAAAAATGTCAAAATATCCTGCTACTTTAACTCTTTCGGTAGCCATCAGCCCAAATTTCTGATCATCCATACGACCTTGCCTTTGAGTATCCTCGATATCATTTAGATCGCTGATGGCAATCATTTGGGGAATAGTACTTCGATCGGGACGTCTCTCTATCAACCCATCCTCTGCTGCTTTGGCTGAAGGGCTTTTGAAGTACGGGTTGATTACTTCAGAGGAAACGAGTCCTGTACAGCCCTTTACCTTGATATAACATTTGTGTATCGTTTTGCATGGATACCTGCATAAACTTTCACGACTCTGTTTATCATACCACGCGATCTTCAATTTCATCGTCAGTATTGATGAAACAGAAAATAAGATTTCCGTTGTCAATGTTTGACAGAAAAAATAGTTATAGAAACCTGTGAGTAATGAAGAATAAAAGTGGTAAATAAGTGCATCATCTTAAGGTCGTTAATACAGAAACGAAAACGAGGAAATTGGATATTAAAAATAATACAACGTTAGCTGAAGACAGGACGAATCAAATGGCAAACTATATTTTCTAACATCCTTCCGTCGTAACTAATTACTGTGCAGTGCTACATCCTGGGAAAAGCCAGTACCGGATTACACCAGGTCATCAGCTTGTTAGGACATCCGGACGTTATTCGATGGAGACTTACCAATGCGACAGGAAAAAGTAAAACCCGGGGCGAACTGAACGAAGAGAACGAAAAAGGATTCAAACCCCGCGGTCTCGAAGCTCTTATCGAGTTTCGTTGCATACTGGAGTACGGAATTAGCGTACCGCAAGCGGGCCCGACCAGACTCCAATCGGATTAAGAAATTAACGGATTAAGACCAGCGTACTAGGGGGAATCATTCGACGAAGAATCGTTGCAACAAATTAGTCTGGTGCCAGTACGATTCGCGTACAGCCACCGGTACTTCAATCCTTCAAGTGGCCAAAGTCCTGGATTGAATGGCTTTGAATTCTCTTTTCATTTTGTACTGGCGACACTACTGATTTACCAGCGATCAGGTAAATCATGATTTCGGTGCTCGTCGTTTCGCGATGGATTGCCTCAATTGTTTCTGACGTTTCCTTTACGATGCCTGGAAAACTCCGTGAGATGGAAAACTCCGTCGTTGAATACAGATTGTGAGGAAATTGAACTTTCACGAACGGTCGGAAAAGTACGATGGAACATCTCCAAACTGATCCGGTATATTCCATATCGCGGTTGGTTGAATTCTTCAACCGTGGATACCACCGCGAAATCAACGCGGACATATCCACGGTTGGAATCTTCGGAGGACGCGCTGTCGCAAGCATTACGATAGTGGAGCGAACGGTACATATCCATTCCGTTTGCGAAAGGCGTTTCGTAAAGTTTCCGCGTAATTAGGATTTCCCTAATGTGCGCGATAGATCGAAATCCGCGATATCGCACGAAAGCCTGGGAAAGTAGAGGAGGATGAGGATCGACGACGGCGGTCGTTGAGCTAAAGTTAAGTACCAGAGGGTGAAGGGGGCAAAGGTGGTGGAAATGTACGGGCACGATGAGCGAACCAGCTTGGTCAGGGGTGAGGTGAGGAGCAAAACCAGGTAGAGTAGTATACACAACCATAAATCTGTGTGAGCTGGCAGTGAACTGGCATCAATGGTGCTTCGTCGATGACCGAGAGAGCATGGGAGAGCCAGCGCAGTTCCAGAGTACCCGGTGAGGGTGGGATGACGAAGTAGGGGCTGCTGCAGTCCGCCTAGGGAGCCAGGGAAAGAGGGACGGAATACCGGTTGCTTTGGTAGGTGATGTCTACAGACGGTATACTCCCAGAGAGTGAGAGACCGAACAGGACCTGACCGGGAGACAGAGCGAGAAACTCCGTAGACCAGCGAGGACACCCAAGCCCAAGTCGATAGAAGTGGACGTAGATGGAATGATTGATCGCACGGACGATTGGCCATGCAGAGATGAGACTACAAATCGGCTCGTACCGAACCTCTTCTGGATTAGACATCGATTGGAACAGGTTCTCCAGGTCTGACTCCAGAAACCGATGATAACAAGATCTCCCAAGGGTTGCAATCCGTTGGAATAGCAACTCTGGGAACAGAAGCTGCTTGCAACTAGTCATGGTTTTGATTGGATAAGGTGAATCGGGATTCATTCATGGCTGGAAGTCGAGCCGAAAATGCAACTGATGACCGTCTAACCCTGAGCTAGTGAAAGGTATTACCAGTTTTAACGGGTTTAATCTCTAATGTTCCAGTGCAGAACGTTCGGTCAGGTTTATATAAACAAATATTTCAAAACTGCATTTCTTTCGGAGACATGGCCTATTTAAATTTTACAAAAAAGTAGACATCAAAAGGGCTGCAATGCTGGTTGGTTGCTGAAAGACAAGTAATCAGCGAACCGTTTTCAGTTGTATCATTGTACCATTTCGAAATTATCAGCTGCAGAAGTATTGTAATCAATAGCCAATAGTCCGATATCATTTCTGATACCGGTTAGCGGATTATAGAGATATCTACGTAGTGAATTCTGTCTATAAGCATACTGATGCTAAATTCTCTACTTCAACCCCTGTCCCCGTTGCACCGTGTGGTGTTGAGGGTTATGCCACTCAACATATCACGCAGTTGAAACAGAATACAGCTATGCAGGCTTGGCCACAGAGTACATGCATATTCGGGACTTGTTAAATCAGCGATACGGCGAGACAGAGGTACGCCGCGATGTGCTCGGCTTTCCCTGTGTGTCCCTCATTCTATATTGCGGAACAGTACCCTGCTTGGCCTCCGAGATACGTGGGGATAGTCGGTGACGGACTGCCGGACATCCGACCTGTTACCCCTCTAGGTACGTCGCGAGCGATCTTTCTCTCTCTCTCCCTTCGACCCTCGTGTCACTTCCTCTACCAACCACCCACTAGCCAACAACTATTACCCATTGAACTAGAACACACTGACACCGATATCATATTTATTGTCATCAACGTCACGAAAGACGTTTTTTGTTACTTTCTATGCAATATTTGAATCATCAATGGGTAGAAGTCTGAAATTTCCCTGCACTGTTTTATCATTGCACGCGGCTGATCTAGAATGCCATCCTGTTCCTGAAATTGGGTTGGAGCTGATTTAGTACTCATAGAAAATTAATCCACGATCGTTTTATATCCGATTTAATCGCATTTTTTTGATTAATGGATGTTCTCGAAGAAAAAAAAACGTTCTTTGACCTCTCAACTTTGATAGCCCCTCGTGCCATCCCTCAGTCGTCTATTCCCGGTTTCACCTTTACGCCAGACTCGGTAGTCCTCTTCCACGCGGATCCATGAGTTTCCTAGGTGAAACGATCCGCGGTTCGTATTCGACGACAGTTAGAACGCACGATGTATCGATCGCCTATCCGCTCCAGATCTTCTCTTCCTGTCCTCGATGTCCCCGTTATTTGATTGACCGGATACTTCCTTCCGTGGCGTGATTGAATCATTCTCCAGCCCTGAATCGTGAGACAAGGACGTGACGATGACAACGGTGCCGATCGCAACGGGCTGAAATATCCACATCTCGTCACGTGAATATTGGGGAGTGAGGCGTTCCGGCGAATGTACCCAATGTCTCCGAATCGCGACGCCGGATATTCTTTATGGACATAGGTCCGCGTATCTTTCCTTCCGTCGAATTCATCCTTGAAGATACGACCCGTCGACCGGCGACGGGACGGATGATAGTCTGCTCGGAAAAGGTGTCAAGATGTTCCATTTGACAATCGCCGAGACGAGAGGGCTAGCTTGTTGTTTGAACGGTTAACAGTTTTGTCCGTGCACCCTTGGGTTGGCGAGTGGTCTTTTATCGTCAGAATTTCATTGAATTTCAAGCGGTCGAGTCTTGGAAACGCGAAGTCCCGGAATTGGAGCTCGCGATTGTCAAATTTTCTGATTTGGGAGGTTCTTCAATTTGGCCAATTGAAATGATCTGTACGGATCGAAATTACAGCTCTCCGATTTGAGCTTGCTGGATAAAATTTTAATTTTCGAACAAAATTGCAAAAATTATTATTATTATTTCTGCTGCTATCATTTTTATTGCACTCGTTGCTATTGTTATTATTGGAGTTGTCATTTTCGTTGTTGCTACGGTTTTTGTTGAAGCATTGTCGTTAACGATCAGGACATCAAAGTTCTGATTCTATTTTTATGATAAAAGACTAAATGAATAAACAAATTAGGTCTGGTAGAACTTGGTTGGGTTGTTGATTTAAAAACTATGTAATTCTTTCGTTACACCGGCTCCTAACCAGAGGAAACAATCGATCAAGCTATTTCAACTTTGCGATCCCCCTTGAGCCAGAGTTCCGCACGTACATATATATATCAAGGGATATATTTCTTCCGTGGTAAATGGTATGGCCAATGAACCGCTATCGCTACTCCATTACCGACAGTATTTCGAGGTACGGCGGAGCAATGAAATTCGATTGGCGCCCGGCGGGTTTAAAAAAATGGGAAGATATTCGAGCAATCTAACATCATTTTGTAATCTCTAATGCTTTGGGGCTGTTAAGTTTGATTACGGAGTAATAGCGACAGCTCCATTACGATTACTACATACGTAGGCAGTTGGGAATCGTTCGTGCTGTTTTCCGACTTTAGCTTCATTCCATTTACCTCTGTACCTAGTTTTACACAGACAGAGTTTTCCGCCTGTGATTCCAGCGAAGTCCAATAGTAGCCGCCATTATGTTTGATAATAGTGAAGAAATCACAGCTCGAAAGAGTTTCTGGATCATGTTCCGTTTGTCCAGTTCGTTTTTAATGCGTTTCTACCCTTTTTGTCGTTGTCCGTTTGTTCTTCCAGCATCGAACGATTTAGGGGCAGTTGCAGTTGTAATTACAATTTGAAAATCGATCGGTTCCCGCTGTCCATCATTTCACTCTCCTTTTTCTCGATCTTCGTTTCTCTTGTCCATTGGATATTGCTACATGATATTGACCGTTGAGTGATTCATTCATACCCTTCTCCACTTTGGCCCTTCCGACTATTCTCGCCCCTCGAGTATTCCGGGTCTACACCCGGATGCGAAATAAAAACAATTGGGAATACGTATATATAAAACTGTTCGATATAAATCGAGTTAGCCCGGGTTGGAATAGCGAGAGAGTGGGATGGGTGCTATTCCCATTTGCTGAAACCGGAGCGAAACACTAGCTGCGGCTGTAGGGTAGATAGGAACCGTAGAATATTAGTCTCTTGGTATAGGTATCCAAGAATGGTTGAATATCGGTTTTATAGAATAGTACAATTGGACATTGACGAACACCATGCAACGGTAGAGTTTTTTTGGATGGACCGTAACGTAGTTGGAAAGGTACTGTGAAGTGGTGGAAGGTATGCCACAGGACGATTAGACGTATACGGTAATTAGATTTGTGGGATATATCGATCGAACGGATGCCATAGATTGATAGCGTTACGTTGGGGTAGCTACCAATCGTAGGGGACGTAGGTTTGCTGCCGAAATAGACTACGTACGACGGCATTGTTGGTAAACGCTGTTAGAAAAAGACACCTATGAGCTTAGATGGGTATTACCCAACAATAGAGTTTAGACGAGGAACGTTCAATCATAGACTTGGTTCTGTTAATTCGCTGGAGAAGTATCATAAACCCATGAGATGCACCGGACTGTGCACCATGGAATTTCAGGGTCCATACGGGATAATTGAGCAAGGGCCATAGATTGTTCTCGTTGAATAGTATTTATAGCTTGATAGCACTATTTTCGTCCAACGACTAAAGAACAGTTGGAAGAATGCCACAAGATGGTTGCTTGGGTTAATAAAATGGAGTCATACCTCCCACAAATAAAGTACGAAATACCTTCTTGACTCCGTACCCTCCAATGTCAACATTGTTATTGCATTTTCAATACCTACCGTGAACGAAGTAACTAGTTTTCGGGTAGAAGTATATCCTTCATCTGGAACGAGGTTTATACGGATAGAAAAGAGCTCAGCCGGTTCTAGGCAATTCTCTAAACGCGATTCGCATACCCCGTTGTTACCCAACCCAAATTTTGCGGTTGGATCTCTGTTACGCCGATTTAGGGGTAGTATATCCTTGCTGGTGTGAGTTGTTCGATTAAAGTACCCGAACAAACGAAGGACCAAAGCTCCAAAAGTATTTTCGCGAATCAGAGGCTTGCGCTGGAGCAATACCGGTTGACCAGTTGTATTTTCCAGTATGTTGAGCCTTGCGAGAAGACTTTCAATTTCACGTACACAACGAGGCCTTACCATCATTCGGAGTTCGGTCAAACCTGCTGTATTCGTTGGTACGACCATATAGATCGGTATCAGAAGCAAGCACAGTCGTTTGACTAGAAAACCTGTATGTGTGGATTCTCTGTAGCAGCATGACTGTTTGTCTGACATTCGTAAAATAGCTTTGTGCCGTGTACAACAGGAACTTTCAAGTACTCATCGACTCTGATGCCAAGCGTGTACGATACATCCGGGGTGCACTCCACGGAGCATTCCGCCACCGGCATCTGCTTTACTTTGTGATTGAGCGAACGGTAATTCGCTATCGTACAGCTACTTGAATAAAACCGTATATTTCCGAGCTGGCATTCATTCTCGTTACTTTCTTTGGGAATGCACACGATTCGTAATCTTCCGCCTGACACACGCAGGCGCTCGAAACTTTCAGCATTAATTAATGAAAAAACGAGTTTTTTTTTTTTCGGGAGAATATAGGATTTTTATTTTAGAATCGTGATCAACCCAGCCTACTTATCACGGAATAAATACATCCATTCCGCTTGTTTTATCAAGTTGCGTCGTATCGCGATATTCGATTTGGAAGAAATGGTAGTTCCTTTCTGCATTTGAAGATTAGAGAATCCACATGATGCTTTACGTGCATCGTGTGGATTCTCCTGGTGTATGTTTTAGGTATGATCATATTTGATATTCAGATTAAATGGAATTTCAATGATGCGTTTATCACCTACGCAACGGTAATTGGACATCAAGAAAAGTAACTACATCGACCGTTGCTAAGCTGATTTGGAAAAGTCTACGTTACATTAGCCTCATCATTTGAGGAGGTTTGAGGAGGTTACATTACCCTCCTCAAACATTCATCGTTGCGTGGCATTAGAATATACAAGATATGATCAACCTGCTAATCATATCTTATACACAACGATGTTGCAGGAATAATAATTTTTTAATATTTGAGTACCCCGTCAGCAATTGCAACTCCGCGAGTCTTATATGCGGTTTCAATAAATCCATATACAGTTCTTCATAAACCAGTAGAACAAAAAGCATCTCACTTGGGCAGATATTTGCATCCGGTACGTGATGACCCCTGGTATCGTCGTTAGCCGGATCGTGGAATTGGCCTATCCAGAAGCGAGGCCTCTTCGGTGGAACATACCAGAACGAGACGTCCGGTACTAGGCACGCTTCTGATATTGCATTAATTTCTCGTTCGTCGCATGCGTTGTTGTGACATCGGCAGAAACAATTGGAAATCACGTTGCTCGTCCACGATTGCACAGACGAGAGAGAAAGAGAGAGAGAGAGAGAGAGAGAGAGAGAGAGAGAGAGAGAGACACACACACAGGAGGGGGATTGTTCACCGGCGTCGCCAACAATTTGATACGGTGTATCTGATCGCGTTTCACAACGGTGTGTATCGCTGGCGCACATTTCTACGCAGTCCATACGATTGGGATATAGGATATAGCCAGGGACCGATTGAATAATGCACACCGTAGAACCCACATTGGTGGTAGGCTAACTCAGCTTGTATTGTGAGCTACCGTGTAGAACGGTTGTCGGTGGCTTCGGTTGTTCCTCGCGCATTGGTATCCGGCATGCGTACACCTCCACCTATCCTACCCGAAACACCCTTATCCAACGTCCACCCAGTCCTATTGCTTTTCCACCGGGGGCTTGTCCATAGTGTGCCATTGACGCGGTGGGGTAGAGACGAGTACGCTTCTCCTGTGACCGACGCGTCTATCCTTCCGTGAAATAAAATGATTCATTTTCCGCCGAGTTCCGAAACCACGTACGAGACAGCATCTCCAGCTATGCACGACAGCTCGAGGTTTCCCAGGCACTCGCTGAATTGACGCATGCTGAGAGGATTCCAAACCTTTTTTTTCTTCTTTTTTTGTTGTTTTTTCTTGGCTCTTCTTCCATTCCTAATTCGAACCCTCTCGTTTGAGTGGCGCTCGCTGTCTCGTTCTCCCACAAATCCTTCAGTTTTTCCCCAAGCTTTTCTACCCCATTCCTATCCATCAGCATCCATCTGGATTTCGGATATGCAGGCCATTGGGAATCTGATGTAACCTAATGTTCGTCGTGACATTCCAATGCCAGAGCTTGATTGATTCAGTATCGAGTTAGGGTACGCACTACATTGCGCCGATATTCTATTAATTTATTGATGAGCACTTTCTCAGCGCGGTCGAGCTGATAGTTGATTTTGTTACGCTGGCTCGTGATGACTTTAAAGATTTCGTTGTGAAATGCTGGCACGGACCGAGTTCAACTTTTGATGACTGATATCGACTTGCTCGTGACTGATAGCGATACATCGACGACCGATCTGACGTCCGTTTCTTGATGACTAACGATTAGTCCATTCGTTACTGATCGATATCAATCATTGCTGACCGTTTTTCTTTGATCGACGACTGACGTTTATTCGTAATTTCCATACACTGACAGTCGGATCAGGCATAACGTTGCTCGTCAAGAAATCATCGAATGAAAGGAAATCTAATGTCCGAATCAACCTAGATTCTAAACTCGTTCTTCCATACACCAAGACCGTTCCTTTCACGATTTCCCCGGTGAGAAACTGTAAAGAGGACCGAACGAAAGCCGTGATTGCCTTCAAACGTCGAAGTTTCTTTTCGACCTCAACTTGGTGTCGGGCCAACAATTCTAGCAATCCGACATTGGGCAGCGTTTTTCCGAAACTCCGGGTGGTATCTGTCAAAGCAACAACCCTATTGAGGAAGGAACTTGGACTGTCTTTAACATCGTCTAGTTGCCGAGCCTTGGAGAGACGATTGCCGACGTATCGCGGGCGACCACAGCCACTGTGGTCTCCAAAACTTGCACGCACGAAGTTTCACCGAATAAGTGACAATTGCTACAATTGCTAGACGTATGTCGCTACCGACGGTATACGTCTTGTTCTCCAAAACTTGAAATTCCCTCTGTACGCGGCTTTTCTACTTCGCGTCAACTCTGCGTTCATAATAAGAGAGAAAAGAGAAAAAAAAAAAAAAAAAAAACGGCTACTCCTTTCTTTTCAACACTTTCCGAGCGTAAATGGATTTTCCGAAGCGGCGGCGTTCGTGGCTTTCTCCAAGCAACGACCAAACTTATTTGTGTCCAACCGAGAGAGTACGATGAGAGCATCGCAACGCCAAGAGCGGTTATTCAATTAGTGTACAGCGAAAAGCGGGTGTATAACAAAATCAGCTGTGAAAAGAGAGAGCAAGAGAGGCACGGAAGAACCCAACTAGTGCTGTCACAACTCGCCTTCATCTTTTTACGTTCACCGTCTCTGCTGGTCCCGCCACTCACCGAACCCCCTTCCTACCATCCTCGTACACAACCGCCCCATGGAGCTTTCACGTAACACCCAAATCCGTATAGACTAGGAAACGTGCTACGATTCGTGTTTGCTTTTCCCTACCGTCCCCCCCCCCTCCCCTTCCTCTCCCTTGCGTCTCTTACCGCTTGCAAGCTCGGTTCTCACGAACACCCTTGTAACACTCACCCGTACCTCTTCAGCGTTCTTCGATCCAAACCTTGCCAACATTGTTGCGCGCGCAAACACACACATATATATATATATATATATATATACATATACATTGTGCACCCTCACTGATCAATTTTCCGATACGCACGAGCATTTTCCGGGGGTGAGAAAACTGACCACCCATGATCCGATTTCGTTACGATGGCCGAGTTTGCTCTTCATAGTCTCTCTCTCTTTTTCTCTCTTTCTATCCATCTCTACCGATTCTTCTCTCTCTCTCTCTCTCTCCTCTCTTTTTCTCTCTCCCTATCCATTTCTACCGGTGTCTCTTTCTCATGTGACTGCGGGAGAGTCCTTGTTGGATACGTGGGCACCATTTTTTCGCACCACCTTATGACGGACGAGAAATACGCGCATTTTACTGAAAAACTATTTTTCTCGGGATTTACGAGGTTCCGACATGTTCCAATGGAAAATTGTGAACCTATGACAACGTCGTGTTTTTTTGTTTTTTTTTTTTTCTTTCCATTACACGGGGAATTGAAAGTTTTCAAAAGTTTAAATCTCTCGAAGAGCAAAGTCGACAAGTAATTACTGTTTGTTCGTTTTTCGAAACTGATGGTACACCCGAAGGTACAGTCCATCCGACAGAACCATGAAATATCAATTTTCGTGGAGCTTTAACCCGCGATAAATTTATAGACCGCGGTTGGTGGAATAAAAGTATTACGCAGGTAAAACGAGTCCGAGAAGATCCTACGGATTCGGACGGGGAAAAAAGCTTCGCCGAGTTAATTCACTCCTGCTCTTTTCGGGAGGTGAAGGAAAAAAGCTTTCACGATTTGCACAATATCGTATTGTTGAGACGGCTTTGCAGACTCGCTTTCGTTTCCGTTTAATCGAAGACCCAGCCGAGTCAAAGTGGTTTCCGCTAAAATTAAGCAGAGAGCAAATTTATTCGCTTCAGAAATACCCGAAGGGTTTCGGTCCGTTCGTTCATTTCGGAATCATCCGTTTTCTTATTTTACGGACTCAAGGAAAATGCTACAACGTGATTCTTTTACCTCGGAAATGAACGGAAATCAGGATGATAAGCTAAACATTGGAAAAGCATTAAGTAGAAATCCAGAAATACAATTGGATTTTTAATGGAATACGATTTGGAGAAAAATTCATTCGCACGGAAAATACGAACAATATTAATAAATAAACAAAGTCTAGAATATGTACAATCTCAGGATCGCAAACCCTTAATCTATATCAGTTACTTCGTCAGTTGCAGCGATACGAGCTTATCAGATCAGGAACAAAAAGTTCCAATGCGACTGGCGAGTATTTTAAATCGTCTGATAAAAACTTTTTTATTTTTTGGTTCATGAGGTTTCTAATAGTACATTTGGACGAGCGAATGGATATTCTGATCTTCTGCTCTATCTGTATATAAAATATGAAAAACAGTTTTTTATTTACGTAATATTTATGAAACTTTATTCTTCAGTCGTTTAATATTCTTATCGATTTATAATCTTTCCTGGTGTAAAAATATCATAATTTTGATAGTAAAAATAATCGATAATATAATTTTTCAAAGAAATCTAGGATTTAACTCTTTTTTAAATAGTGTATTTTTAAGTACGTATCATTCAATAAATATACGTTACTGAAGTTTTTAAACGTTACTGAAGCCTTTTGGGTCAGCTACCACTTTCTAGAAAAAAATGTAATAAAAATCAGAGTTCAACAATTGTGGATTCACATTCCGAAAGGATTCAAGAGTACGAGAGTATTTTCCATGTGAAGTCGCCAGTAATTACAAAAATGCCAGAACTCAGCCGTTTGACGGTTTGATGATAATCGGACAATAATTCGTCGACCAGCATTGGGAACCAGCACGATAGGCAGATTAACGGTTCGCCGAGTTTATGCCAGGCATTGGCGAGCCAATACCATCAAACCAATAACACGGTGACCCGCATTGTGGTTCCGTAGGTTGATGAAAGACTTGCCGAATCTATGCCAGACGTTAATGGTTCGTTGTTGAGAATTTTACCAATGCAGGTCGAAAAAAAATAATAATTAAGGTTCAGAAAAGCATACCCTTTTTATCAAGCTAAAATTCGTCACGAATTGTCGGTTTAATACTCTGAGAAAATACTTGAAAGAATTTGTTTGGGTTTGTTTGGGTTCGGCTGCTAGCAATAGTTTTCGAGATATCGAGATATTTTAACGATTATTATTTTACTGGCCTTTTATTATGCTAATAGAACTCAAACAGACTCACGTATTTGCGATTCCCTTTTTCGATGTGATACGATCGATGCATGACCATTTCCCTCTTTTGTCCCCTCTTATGATTGCGGAAAGTTGTAACGCGAAAGTTTTCTTATTTAAATTAGTGGGTGAAAGTTTGTCAAAGTATAGTTCACACTCCGAGGACAGGCAAATTATAAGTTGGCTAATGCCGAGGGAATAAATCGAGTGTGAAACTACGAAAATGGTAGCTTCGTATACGTATGCACGAAGCGGTTGGCGTCTTCGAGTGAGACCCTACCATCTTCTCGTGTTGACAGGATATACGTTCAGGGCCATGTTGGAAAAGCTTCTCGTCAGACCTGGGAGACGGCAGAGGGAGCAGAGGTTGTCAGGCTTGAATGAAGAAATATTCGATGGTCCATGAGCCACAAAATGAAGTTCGAACTGTGAAGAGTCGTTGAGCGTAAAGAAAGAGAGAGCGAGAGAGAGAGATGAAAGACTAACGGAAGCGCAGCAGAAAGTGGGTGGGAACGAGAGAAGAGGGAGGAAGAAGAAGCGACGACGGGAGAGATAAAAGCGGATAATATAAAGGAGTAAAAGACTAAAGAGATTGGAAGGAGGTTGAAGTGAAAGAGCGCATAGAGAGAAGGAAAAGAAAAATTCTGAAACGGAGAGATAAGTAAGGAAGCTAAAGGACGAGAGAAGTGGAGAAGAAAATAGGAAATCGTGAAAGAGGTGTACTATTCCGCCAGATGGCGCTCAGCAGCGCAAGCGTATTTCTATTCCACTTAGGAAATCGACACTGCGACTGTACTATTCTCAATAAAGGTGACAAGCAGTGAAAATGTACTATTCCGCTAGAGGGCGCTCCATAGCAGTCCTAGTAATATATTACGTCTGCAATTCCGTTCCGCCAGATGGCGCTCGACAGTGCAAACGTATTTCTATTCCACTTAGGAAATCGACACTGCGACCGTACTATTCTCAATAAAGGTGACAAGCAGCGAAAATGTACTATTCCGCTAGAGGGCGCTCCATAGCAGTCTTAGTAATATTTTACGTCTGCAATTCCGTTCCGTCGCTGCATTATGGGTTTTATTGTGGATTGCATTTTACCAACCGACTAATACACACCACGTATAAAGATAGTGGAGGAGGAAAAACGCGAGAAATGGACCCGAAAACCAGAGGACAGAAACGCGATAAAAGACAAAAGAGAAGAGCATGATGAGGAAACGGGACAAAATGGAAACACATAGAGAGAAATTGGAACATGGAGGTTGGAAGAGAGAAAGAAAGAAAGAGAGAGAGAAAGAACGTGCTATCCAAAAGGTAGCAAGCAGATAAAGAAAAACCTAGAAACCAGACGAAATCGAAATGAGATAGACAGACACCAATGGTAACCGGACCATGGAAGTGCAAAGAGGGAAAACTGGAGAACGAAACGGAAGACCGAGCGGAAGAGTAAAAAAGGGAAAGAGAGTTAATAGTTTCTTCATGGAAAAAGTCGGTAGATTCCTGAGGGTACTTCGCATGCTCCGCGCTGTGGAGCGTTACCGTTTCCGGGTTCGCCGCACCGCTGGTTCCCGATCCAAGTTTTTAATTGTGCCCGAGTAAAGCGAGCGATTAGTGGATTATAAACATACTGAAAACTTCGAATGAGATCTCGGCCAGCGGGGGGGGGGGGGGGCCCACCTATACAAGCCAAGCCAGACGAGAGGCTCAAAGTAAATAAGTTGAAAGAACAAAAGGTAGGCTGGACCTTAGTGGTTTCACGAATCGAAATTTTTCGGGTATTTTGGTATTCCATCTCAGCGCTGGAAAAATAACTTAATTCTTTCGCAAGTCAAAATATTATGCGAATTTGTGGATAAATTAATTGATTTATTTATTTTTTAAATATTTAATAAATGAATTATAAATTTATTAATTTATTTTTTTTATTAATTAATAAATGAATTATAAATTTATTAATTTATTTTTTTATTAATTAATAAATGAATTATAAATGTATTCATATATTTTTTAAAATAATTAAAAAGGATAAATTCCTACAACTTCATAACATTTTGCAAAGATTTTTCGCGTATTTGAAAATCTTTGAGGTCGTCTTTGGATTAATCCAATCTGGTCTGCAATGATCAAAATTTTATTCGAAAAGAGTATACGTAAAAATAAAAAACTCTGAATGTTTTATGTTAAATGACAAATTTTTTTAGCCCTACCGAGTAAACGATGATTATAGATACACGAAATTTGCACGGCCGACGTGAAATACAAGGAAAAAAGAGCGTCTACCTATACGGACTTTTTCCAATTTTGAACAAATATGCACTTTTTCATATCACGCGATCCTTTTAACGAAAAAATAAACGAAATGCTACTCGTATTCGTATAACAAAGTTACATTCACGATACCCCTTTACGAACGAATATTTCGAGCCGGCAACCCATGTAATATATCAACCGAATCGGGAATTGATTGAGTATCGATGGGCTACAAATAATTGCTCGGAATTTTACAAAAAAAAATCAGCTGGAAATAATGAAGTTCAGTTCTCGGAAATTCCATAGAAATTCCACAAAATTAACTACCTATGCTGTTCGAGTCCTATTTATTGAAATTTGATTTGGTTAATTCTTAATGTATAGGTTGGTTAAAATCTGTGAATACACATGGATGTTTTTTTGGTTAGGTTTATTTATTTCTTCGCTTTACCGTAATTGTATTTCGATTTTAAATAATTTAATAATTTAATATCGGTTTATATGCAATAACTTAATGTAACAATGATAAATTATTTGCTAAATAATATCCATCGTAACAGAGTTATTTCCGTTTCATTCAAAGCTGAAAAGTCAGTGAATAAATTTCAGTGAGACATTGAAAAAACAGTTCAATGGTAGTTATGTCTCATCCTTCACGATTGGGTATATAATTCTGTTAGATCAGAAGACGATTGCTAGAGAACAACCCGCCAATGTTTCCTTTTGATACTAAATTAATTCCCTATTTGTACGAGCTCTCCAAAATCTTCGAGACCTCATTAACAGGTAATGGTAACCTACCTGCAGCGGAACCATATTGAAGATGAAACTTAATGCCCCCATAGAAACCGGTTTCGTACGTAAGCAGCGATACGATTATGTCATGATATCAGGAAGTCTGCTGATGAATGGCACATCACCACCCCAGGTCTATTCCGCTTTAGCAAAGCATTTGATACAATGGCGGATCCAGTTTTGAGACACCAACAAAAGTCATATTTTACCCTCCAAATATTAGATATCAATTTTAATAAATAACTCTACAATTGATAACAAAAAAAAAAAAACGAAAATTGGAATATTCAAACGTTCAATGATTTTTTAGAATTACGTTCAATGAATTTTCCAACGTTCGAAACATCGAAACAAAATTCGCACCGGTTTAAACTCTGACGAATTTATTCGGAATGAGTTTAGTTTAAAAAATGAAACAAAAATATATCTGGGCGATCTATTATTCGCAAGGTAAATAGAAGTTATAGAAAATATCATAAAAATACAATTTCTCATATTTTCGGAATCACATTTTTCAAATTTCATAGTTTTTTTTTTTAAAGAACGTACAAACAACTTACGGATTAAACATTGGAGTTTCCGAAATTTTCTATCACCGGTTTGAAAGGCGCGGTCGCAGAGTCAATAAATGGACTCAAATTGAAGAGGATCAATGGATGATCCTCTTCCAAATATATTTCGATTTATGGATTTTTGAAGGCCGAGGAAAAATTTGAAAATTCTTCTGCGCTGATTTTTTCCTAGATTTGTTTGGGTTAGGCTTTGCACTGATACGAATCATTAAATAGTTCCGGATTTTTTTTTGGATTCTTCAATTTTTTTTGGGTCCAACTGATAATATACGAAGGACAGGTTAGAAATATAGTCTATCTTAGGCTTCCTCTAAGTACTCGAGCGACCTTCATCGTAGTCGTACCGAGTCGAGCCACCGGTTCAGTTCGCCCTGGTACGACCAGTCCTTTTCAACTTACGACCCTTGGAAACTTCGTCGCACCCTAGACCCTCAAACTTCTCGGTGCATATTCCTTATTCCACGAATAGGTACCCCTCACCGTTGCGGATTTTACCATCCACCCTCTTTTCTTCGTAATGTACCGTATAGAGCTTGCGTCACTTTCCGGCTCGGAAAGTGGAGTAGAGGAGGCCTCAAGCGCGAAAGGCAAATAGAATTTTGCCATAGGGGCTGTTTCGAATACTCTTGGATGGCCTCCCCTGCCCCCTGCCTTTCGCGTCTCTTGATTGCTTCGATGGCAAAAAAGTGAGCCACGTGCAAACAACAAAATCAGCCATGATGCATTGTAATGTTGGGGAAGCATCGAATGAAAAAAAAAAAAAAATTATTGGCTTGGTTATTGATCACCCGTGTCCTGTTAAGTTCATCGACCTTTGCTACCTCAAAAGCGAAACGTTGCTTCGATTTTTGCAGATTTTTAAATTTTTTTTTGCAAATATTCCTTTCGCTGCGAGTTTGTGGCCGGTAGATATAAAAGGGTCGATGTTCGTATTGGTATATGCATATGGATTTATAGGGTGTATCTGAATTACTGGTTTTCTGTTCGTGATCGTATAACGGATTTTTCGAACGACACTTTTTTTTTGTAAACTTCATAAATATTTCGATATGAATTGATCGACATATTTATGAGTCTAGTTCGACGTTGAATTAACAATATTATTGTTGTTTCAGTGTCAATCTGTAGTAAAGTATCTTACAGGCTCAAGAATGGCAAACTTTTCATTCGGATACACCCTGTATAACATATAATTTTACTTATACGAATATTGAACAGGAGACTTTAGTATCGTTTTATTTTTATCCATCGTAAATTGAACAAATATAAATTTAGAAAATGAATTTAATAAACGACGTCTTTACTTAACTTTGCACGAATGCGTATTTGGAGTTTCAGTAGAAAACCAATACCAGCGAGATAAAATTGGAAAGTAAAAAGTATGAGAAAAATTCTCATAAGTCAAAATAATGATATAACATTTAATATCATTAGTTGTGATAAAACTGAAATTTTTATTAAATTTTGTATGCAATTAGTTTTAAATAATTCGCAGGAAGGAAATATGAACAGAAATCGTATTAGTTTTTCGAAAATATGTCATATTTAGCATTGTTAATTATCTGAATTTATATAGTTTTCAATGGAATTTATATTGTTAAAAAAATAATATAAAATCCATTTTCGAGACTCAGGACTCCTCAAAATTTATGCAACAAACGGCAAAAGCGAAAAGATGTTTTTCGTGTAACGTTACCGTCTCTAAAAAAAATCCTTTCGCCTTCCATTTCTTTCAAACATCATAATTTACCTCTGATATTCTACCGTACTATCCAGGGAGACGTGCCAATGAGATCTCGAGAATCGAGTGGCACACAGTGCGTTCTGATATCGGCACAGCGCCCGTAGTACAAAAAGCATTGTTTCGCTGTACGTAGGTACTATTCGCCGTGGTCCTTACGAGGCTTAAACTTCAAAAGCACTCGGTGAAGGGTTCTCCCGATCCAACTAATGTTCTATAGAAACCATTGTACCTAGCCGAGGATTCAAAAGCTTAGGAAGCTGATTGGGCACTCGCGAAGTGACACTTCAGCGCGCATAATTTCGCCGTGGTGATTTATCACCGATGCAACACGAAATCGCAGTGTTGCATTACTTTTTTTTTCAACTGCTTTTTTTCCAGACCAGTGTGTTTTACTGGTTCGGAATTTTGGAATGAGTATTTTATATATGTTTTTTTTTTAAATAATCTTTGCGGTATCTGTCTTGTTGCAAAAAGTATTATTCAGCGGAGACGCAAGAGTGTAATAATAAAAATGTACTAGTCCGCTTGGCGGCGCTCGAAGGTGCGACTGTACTAATCCGCTTGGCGGCGCTGGACGGTGCGACTGTACTACTCCGCCAGAGGGAGCTCAATAGCATTATTTCGCAGAGATGTTTTTTTCGCTTTCAATTTCATTTAAATGCAATCTCCTGCATACCTTTCGCGCCCGTTTTGTCATCAAACTCCCATTTATATAGTGACTAGGCTCGACACAACGGTTATTAACTTCGATGAATATTCCTCATTGAGCGATGCACTTTCACATTTGTGTACACACGCGGCTTCATCGAGCCGTTTCCACACTTTCACAACCTGTATCTTCCGATATTAATAAATTATTTCGCGCTAGGTTTGTAAGTATAGAATACACCAGCAAGGAGAGGGGCTATCCGGGGGGCCTATCAACGCGTTCATTAATCACTGCTTATATGAGATTTCCACACTGTAACAGACTGCACGGGATTGTGCGGGCTCTTCGCATCTCGCAGCCAGCCTCACCACACAATACTGCATTCTCCGATACATCACCGTATGGGGCATTTGGCGAGAAGCCACCCTGCTCTGTGACCGATATTTTCTTCTCTCCTTCTTTTTCTTTGCATTTTTCTTCCTCCTCAATTCCGATCTCCGATAATCGAAAAATCGAATTCCTCCAAATTGAATACACCAACTGTGTCGTTGTTCATTTAGCGTTTTCGTAGTTGGCTCGAAGCCTAATTCATTGACACATTTTCGTTTTTCCTAATGAAATAAAAGCTAATTCAAATTCAATAACGACCGGATAAACATTAACCAACGTTACCATTCAATTCGACCTTCGGTGATCAAAAATAACGTCTTCTTCTTGCAGTATGAAACTTTCTTCATCGGAAAGGTAATTTTCTTTCGAAAAAGAGTAACACCCAGGTACATTAGGAATGCATTCCATCAGGAGAAAAATGATGTTTGAGTTGGAATGCCCTTTGTGCGTACAGATACATACACGGCCCGTATTTTCCGGTGGTAATCCGCTGCAGTATAGTCCTCGAGGTTAGTGCGCGTCACCAAGTGTACGAGAAAACGATCGCGTCAGGACAAATATATATATATGTCCACACGTATAAACCGGGTGATCCTCTGGAAACTAAACCCTTGCAAGTCCCCTGGACATTGATTTTAGACAAAAATTTCAGAGGTGAAAATTGAATAATTGATTAACGTGTATATTTTGGAAAAATTAGTTTTTATTGCACAATGGGTTCAGAAATTTGTTCATTGTACACTACGATCCGATTTCTGAATGATACCGTAGCGTTCGTTCCATGATTTAATATAATTAATAATATATGTCTTATAATAAAATTATGTGTATTAATTAACACTTTAAGATGCTGAATGACGAAATTTTTGAGTTTTTTTTTCTACAATAAAGCATGTTTTTAATTGTTCGAAGGTTTTCAACCTTTCTATCTTTTCAGGACATCCCGAGGTTGAGGTATTATATTTTTGCAGTCTGTATTCCATGCCCACCAAATTAAAAAATTGCACAATCAGCTGAACTTTTAAGACAGTAGAAGTGACTGAAATCACGTTGATACTTCTATTAAAAAAACATAAAAAAAAAAAAACATTCAAGTCTATCAAAATATCGTCGTTGACGAGCTATTATCATTATGAATTTTCCTTTTTTCGTTAAAATGCGGTATTGAGGAACGTTTTTGAGTAGTTATCTTTTGACGAATCACCCGGTAGATATAGATTTTGGCAAGTGTGCGACGCGATGAATTCTGTTGGTGTGATGTCGCTGTCGTTGCTGCTAGGGGGTTAAACGTACGTGCCAGAGCTTGAATGGCATCCTCCTATGGTGAGAACCAAATACGATCGTCAAAATACAACTGACGGGGGTTGAAAAGAGAGTGAAAAGCAGCGGCAGGGTGGGAAGTGAGGGTTGAAACGGAGTACGAGCTGTGGGGACGCATAATCCGTTGCGCAAAACCTGCTCAGCTTTATGCAGGCCCTCTTAGTCCTGAGTTAAATGACGACGAAAGAGTGAAGGGCAATAAGGTAGAGGGAGGTAGACCGTGATATTCACTTTGGTGGGGAAGCACGTAAAATTGTTTCGTTATCAGGATTTTAGTATTGCGCACAGTCGTCCAGGCATCTGCCTGGTTGGAATATCGCCACAGTATTATTCTGCAATTCACCTTCGACTGTGTCGAATTTATCGTGAAAATTCAGGATTTCGATATGTGAGTTGAAATACGATTCGCGGATTTTCCGATCTGCCGTGAAGAACGAGAAGACCGGGTGTCCGAGATTTGATCGTAGGAAAATAGTGATTTTTAGGTGTAGTAAAAAGAAATCCATCATTTTCTGAAGTCAACCAATGACAAAACTGTCGCAAAAGGTTGTTTAGTACGAAATATTATTTTTTGTAACCTCATCTGGTTTAACTAGATCGCACTTGTACAACGCGAAATACAGATTATAGTTATTTATTGGAAGAATAATGTATTTCTTTTTACTACACGTAATAAAAATAAAATGACGAAGCCGTTCAAATTGGGCTCGGTTATTAATTTCTAGGATATGCTTTTTCTACTGAAATGTTTAATATCTTTTTTAAGCAGCTTCTAAATTTGATTTTGATAAAATATTGAACAATCGAAATTATGCTAAACGTAATAGTGGGCTTTACAAATTTTCTGTGATAAATTCGTTTTTGAAAATATTAGGGAGCAGGAGAGGGAGAAGGAGAGGAATCGTGGGAAGGCCGAGAGAAAAAAAGTGTAAAGGGAAGAGCTGAAAAAACTCGTGAAAAATATTTACCTCGATATTGGAAAATATCTGGAAATCTGTTGGACAAAATGGAAAATATATGTATTTTTATTAAAACGTGCAGAGATTTGTTTACACTATTTCGATTCGGTCTTTTGATATTTTTAGTATTATTATTTTTATTTTTTTTTTATTTTTTCTTATGAGATTAATAACAATTATTATTATTATTTTTATTTCATGAAAATAGTATCGATTGATGCAACAATTTTTTTTTATATGGTGGGTGAAAAAGTCATCGGAGATTCTTGAGAATATAAAAAAATCTGTGTAAAATTATGAACACGACAAATCGACCTTCTATAACGAATAATGGTATATATCTATCGTATTTCAGTGCATAATTATACGCGTATCAACAAATGTCAATCGCACTGACATTTTCATCCATAATTCCGTGGAGAACGGTGTATTCAAACGTGAAACGATTGGATCGTCACAACTTCCCAATATCCGCTGACGGAAATCAATTGTATTTTGTATACTTATGATTAATACGAGCTCCGACGGAGTCCGATTTTTTTTTTTTCGAAAGACTTGTTAGACTGTAATATTTTTCGTTTTTTCGTTTGTCGTCGTAACGAAATGTTTTCGCTAGTTTTAAATATTAAAGTATTATTATTTTGATGTTTTAAAATCAATTATTTGTACGATAAATAAATTGTTTTAAAAAAATGCACTCCAATGGCTTTACGATAAAGTAACAATTAACACATTAACATTATATGGGAAAGTAATTGAAAAAATAGAAACATTTGTGTCGCAAAAATATTATTCGTATTATTATTACTCGTATTGTTTTTTTTTTAATTATAGGTATTATTAATATTATTTTTTTTATTGTTATCGCTATCGTTGTTGAAGCTCTATTGTTTTCATAATCATTATGAAAACCATGGGGCTTTGTTATCGTACTTATTATCGCTAATGATTTTCCGAACAATAAGTACTGAAAAAAAATGTTGATTTTCCTCCAGTAAAGATAATGGAAATTGCAATCCCTTGTCGAGGAACGGAAATCGTTTATTCCGTTATCGTTATCAGAAATGCTGTTAATTTTAATATCGTTAATATAATCCATATCGTTGTTATTTCTGTTAGAATTATTATTTTCATTGTTCTAAATAATTATATTATTACAAAATTATTCTGTCTAATTATATTATTCTAATTATATTATTAAAAAATTCTTCTACCTAATTATATTATACAAAAATTATTCTAACTAATTATATTATTTTAATTACATTATTAAAAAATTATTCTATCCAATTATTCTAATTATATTATTTAAAAATTATGAATATACGTATATAAACGTTCAATAAGAATTTTACAGTTCCACAATAAGAATTTTACAGGCCTCTTCCTCTCTTGAAATAATAAAAGCCATGCTACGAAAAAAATTGAAAATGTGAAACGTATTTCTATGCATGAGTGTTTGCGAGTGTGTATTTGAAAGGGGGAGAGGAAAGAGTAAGAGAGAGAGAGAAAGACTTTGGAACTGGAATCTCTCTATGCTAGTCACGTAATTATTTCATCGATAGGAAGGAACTTTGCACTCTGAAGCTTCGGGTTCTTTGCATCGTAAAAGGACCGAGAGTTTTTTTTCTTCGATGAGGTACGAGAGGGTTGGGAGGGGGTACAGAGTCGATGCAAACGATCTTGAAATCCTGTATGGCACGAAGATGAAGGAAAAACTTGAAAGAGACATGGAAAATTGGAAAAGGAAAAAAAAATGATCGAGAGGTAGAGAAAGGGGGGAGGAAGAAAGTGAGGAAAGGAAGGAAAAGTACCAAAAGCGCAATGACGTCTCAGGACTCCAGCAAAACTTACGTCTCGTGAGAGGTCCTGGTACTTTCCCTCTTCCATCCCACTAGCACTTTTACCTCCATCTCCCTCTCCTCTTTTAGTACTCCGTTGCTCTCTCTCTCTTTGCTCCTGGTACTTACTTCCCCCTTTATTCTCGATTGGTACTTACCTGCCTTTCTTTTCCCCTTCGCTCTCTCGCTCCCGTTGCGAGAATGAGTTCTTCCTCCCTTCAGTTCGCTCTATTCTACCTCGCACTACATAATCACGGTCCTCTGCACACGTTTTGCCTGCCGATCTTTCCGGTTCCAATGCTAACTTTGAATACCTCGATCTCTTGGATTTCACAGCCCGAGGGACGCCTTTTTTTAAACCCCGTACGAATTGGAATTGACAACAGGCGTGTACTGCGGAAACTGGACACACAATTGCTTATACGAACCAACGAAATTTGTTTATTTCCATTCATTTCGCTGTGAACGTATCACCGATTGATGGATTTTCAGATGCCATCGTGTTTTCACCGGTACAAACGGTTTTTTATCCAATACGATCAATTGTCGGATTCCAAATAAGAGAAAGATGTATCATTGTAATAATGAAGAAAATTATTTATCAGCATTATACACGTTGTCGTCAATATTTAGGTTGAAAATTGGAGATTAGATATTTTTTTTATTTTTTTGTACGAAATTATAATAAGCATGCCCTTATTAGGAAAAGTGGTCTGAATAAGGCCCGAAATACGGTTTTTAAAAAAAGCTTATAGCCCTTTGCGGTCGTCATATTTAATTTAATTTAATTTAATTTTATTTTATTTTATTTTATTTTATTTAAATTCATTTCTCTGAAAAATCATATATCGTTATCTCGCAAGTCCACCGGAAGTGTTGAATCGCAAGGTAATTATTTTTGAAATTAATAAATCATTTTCGATCGACTTCTAGGACGATTAAAAAATCTCCCCGCTGTGGGGACACCGACCGTAAAGGGTTAAATAGTGAAGATTGTTTTCTGAACCAACATTATTATTGATACGTTGATTATTGAATAAATGATTAAATAAAAATTATTGTTTTATTTCAAAATTCGTCATTTTTTTGTTTTTACTGAAAAATAAATTAGGCTTTACACGTGTCAAGTATTTTACTCTGAAATGTCAAAATTAACAAACGAAAAAAAAAAGAAACAAAAGAAAGTTTCCGTCCCGCGCTGGGCCATTGGGAGACGATGGGTTGCCCGGTTTCCAGCACCAATATAAAAAACAAAGAAAAAGCGAATGCACACACGTTGCAACAGTTACGAGTGAAAACGAACAGGAAGTGCTGTAGGTGTACGAAAAGGGAAAAATAAAATGGTCGAGCCGGTACTTGAAGTCACGTCTCCACGGTTCCGAGCACTTGAAGTATGAGCGCGTGTGTACATCAAAGTCTCCCCTGCGTGTGCGTGTATATAGTCCGGAACAAACGTGGTGGCGAACTCCGTAAAAACTTCCGCGCCTCCGACGAGCGCGTGAAAGCGTTTTTAGCCGAGGTTTTTCTACGGTTCTGGGGTGCCCACTAAAAGCCATCGCCTCCTACTGCACGGAACTTTCTGGCCTGTGCGCCAACCAGTGACACGGCTCCGGCTTCGAAACATCGAAACCTGCGTACGCTATCGATATACCAGTTGCGTATTGCCTGTACGAGGGGGTACCCAAAAACAAATTCGAATTGCGTTGATGAAGGGAAGAGTTTTTATACTAGGGAATTTAGATTTTATACTAGGCGATTGTTGCGGGGAAATGAATGGTATATTCGTGTTCAGGGGACAAAGTTACATCAAAATAGACTAATACAAAAAATATTAAAAATTCACAATTTTTTTGGATTTTTGGGCGAAAAAAGTTTTTTCACTAAAGCAGGGATAACTTTTTTCCCTTTGGGATTTCGCACTCCACTCTTTGCTCAATCTTTTTGTTATGATTTTTCCTTCAAAATGCTTTTTTGATCATTCAAATCAGATGGTTTTTCGATTTTTGGCAGAATTTCAAAGTTGGACCATCGATTTTGGCAAATTTTTCCATACATACCCCTTTGCCTCTTTTTTTCCGATTTTTCAAGTGGACATTCCGGGAAAACTATACGAGGTATCGATACGAATCCAACGCC
>JAPYZI010001207.1:0-34914 GCA_030523105.1 Ophioninae sp. A BG-2022a | reverse complement strand
TCGCAAAAAAAGAGGCAAAGGGGTATGTATGGAAAAATTTGGAAAAATCGATGGTCCAACTTTGAAATTCTGCCAAAAATCGAAAAATCATCGGATTTTGATGATTAAAAAAGCATTTTGAAGAGAAAATCATAACGAAGCGATTGGGCACAAAGTGGAGTTCCGAATCCCAAAGGAAAAAAAGTTATTGATGATTTAGTGAAAAAACGTATTTTGCCCAAAAATGGAAAAAAATTTTTGATTTTTAATATTTTTTTTCAATGGTCCATTACGATGTAATTTGATCCCCTGAGTACGAATTTACTATTTATTTCCCGCAAAACCCAAAATTTCCATGAACAAATCGCAGAAAACTACTAAAAACACGATTTTTTTGCTGTGTGCGGTGCTTTCGACGAAATTTCGATTATATTCGTCGAATGTGCAATCGAAAAAATTTTCAGCTGATTACGAATGTGCCCGAGTTTTTGTCGAAAGTACAAAATTAGACCGGGAAAATGCAAAAAACCTTTCTAGAATATTGACAAGCCGATTACTCAAATTGGTGGGGATGGTAAACTTTGCGGCGGTCGTTCATAAAACAGCTGGACGCTCGAGACGCCGCCAGGCGGCAGTTTCGGTCGCAAAATAATTGTCTTCTAGCCGCTCGTAATAACTGTCGTTGTATGCACGTCTGACTTCGTTGGCACGACGATCGAGAATATTGGGTTCTGTCACTATCGCTGTCGACGAACCCGTTAGGTTAACTTTCGCCACGGGTTCTCTCTTGCTTCCGCGACGATAATTACACGAGTGTAAAAATACCGGATAATCGTTATGGCGTGAGTAATTTATTTATCGTTCATCTTTGCAACGTTTGTCGCTCTCGAAGAACCCGCTCTTTCGTTTCGCCTGACGCGTCGCAGCATCGACCGCGTACATCGATGAACATATGTTAGAATTTCGTTGGCCCTACGGAAATGTCACAAATATTATTCGTTACTTTTTCATTTCAGATCGAAAGTCACGTTCAAGATCACCCTGACGTCCGATCCGAAGCTGCCGTTTAAAGTGTGAGTAAACGGGCCGTGTTTATCCTCGACGCTACGTCATCCCAATGGGACGAGCGATTACTCGCGTGTTTAGCGTTGAAAAATTGTCATTGAATTGAATCGCAATTGTCGTCCGGGAGCCACCCGTTCGCTCCGGCGATTCGACGCTCGACTTCCGAATCTTCTGGCTGAACGACGAGAGGCTCGAGCGTTCGCTGCATTTTCGATACCGTCCGTGCTAAATTAGAAGTTAACGTCGGCGAATCGTTGGATTATCGGATACTTGAGGATTCGTTTACTGTTGGCACAGATGAATCGAGGTCCGTGCTAGCCAGAAGATGAGGAAGCGAGAGGAAAAGGCGGTCGCACCGTAACGCGAACGTGCTCGAACATGGGGGAACATAATTTGCCCATGGTTCTCGACGTTTTTGACGCGTATATTGCCAAACTCGAGAATCCGCATGTCGGGGAAACAGTTACGGAAGAGAATGCGCTCAACTTAATGGATTTGTGTCGTTTTGTGGAGGCTGCGGTGGAGAGGGTTCGCGAAAGAGACAAAGTCGAGTGGCTGGAAGGTCACCTACGGGCTCGATGGACGCGCGAGCAAAATCGAACCTCCGTCTATACAATGGCCCAATTGAGCAAAGCGTGCGACGCTATGCTCGAAGTTTGCCTGAAAGATTCGGAAGTGTCGAGCGGCGCCGTCGACAAATTGTTGCAACATTATAGCAAACATTGCGGGTCCGATAGATTGAACGATCTCCTCGGTAATCTGCTCGCGAACTCCTTGTCTACAAACGTCGTTATCGAATCGTTGATCGAGCTCGGTATCTCCGAAATCGATATAGAGGATGAAATAATTCTGGAGGCTTGGAAAAACGAGGCTGCGTGCGGCAAATGTTCCCAAGTCTCCCTGTGTATTAAAAAAATGCTCGAGGATGGCGAGCTTGGGAAAATAATTGATTATGCTTTGTATCTGGATAACGATAACGTCGCCAAAAAATTAATAATGCAGAGTCTGACCGCTTTAGCGTCCGATTGCGACGCAAAATTATTTAACTATCTCGCGGATACGGAGGCAAAAAAATTGTGCCCCCTCTTGAGCGACGATGACTTTCGAGTGTACTTTTTCGATGGAGTGTTTTATTTCGCTCGGAACATGACGGTGCACGAAGATTCGTGGCGATGCGAGAACGGTTTCGGTTACGAACGACTCGTCCGAACATTGAGGAATGTCGCGAGAGCTTCCGGCGAATTGAAACGAGTCATCGCTGAGCGGCTGGAACGGGCGAGAGTTAGCTCGGACAGTTCCGTGTGGGATGACATTGAGAGAGACGCGATGAGATAACGCGCGAAGAATTTTTGCATCGATACAGCGAATAGCAGGTTGAACGTTCGTCGAGAATTTTAAGTTGTCGCGATCGATCGAACATTCGTATTGTCTTTACTGGAATAGCGTTGTACCAGAGTCGTAATAGTAATTATAAAATTATACAGATTCGAATGATACCTTCGTTGTTCCAATTTCTACCCATGATTTTTATTTCCCAGCCTCTTTTAAGAAAAGGTCCGTGCGAACGATATGTCCACAGGCTCAGCGTACCGGAGAACACTCCGTTCACGGCTGTTCTTAAATTCGCTGCCGAAGAGTTCAGAGTCACGCCGGCGACATCCGCGATTATTACGGACGACGGGATAGGCATTAATCCTCAACAAACCGCAGGTAAACGCGCTTATTCTTCAAAAGATACGCAACTTGTTGTGGAACAACGATTGATCGCTGATCGATCGAGAAACCTCGATCGGACGTTGATTTATAAAATATTGTAAATTCTTCATTATTTTAGGCACCGTTTTCCTCAAGCATGGCGCCGAACTCAGGCTCATACCTCGGGACCGAGTGGGTGGCGCTAGCTGACCGTCCTCGTGACTAATATTATCTTTTTTCTTCTACCGCTCGATTATCGACATTGAAAAATAAATATTTTTTTTCGCACGTCTTGTAACGAAAATAACATAGGTTCAACGAGGGAGAGGGTTTGTGTCACCGTATAAATGTATATCTATTTATGATTTATGAAGAAAAAGCATTCCGACAAATAGAGTCAAGTTTTCTTATAAATAACTATACCTTTTTATCAGAAGTATCGCGTCACGTTGCACGTCCGGGTTGAATTTTCATCAGGTCGAACGTAAGAAAAATACATTGGTTTACTTGGTAAAAACTTTTTTTTCATAGATGAAATACATGTAAGATATAAAGTCGATACAAAGAGACGTCACTACACGACAAAACTACTTGGCGAAAAATCGTTCTTAACGCGAAACGCTTGTGTCTATCGGGCTGATTTTAAAAAAAGGAGAAATCAGGAATGTTCTTCCTGCGGGAAAGGGGTAACGAACGTTGGCAAGGTCCGCGTCAAAAACGATGGTTTATCTACCACTGAGAGGCTGCTAATAAAAAAAGAGGATAAACCGAGGAAAGCTGTCGGTGTGATTGTTTTTTTTCGGCTGCTAGAAAAGGAAAGCGGAATCGAATGAAAAATAATGGAAACGCATAGTACGGGTCGTTCGGCGTACGTATTTTGAGGATTCGAAGGGGAAAAATATCGTAGAGAAATATTACGAAAAAAATCGTGTCAGGTTATTCGTACAGAGAGCAAAAAATAGAAGCCCGAGAAAGCTATTCTCGGGTCGAGAAACTACAATCCTTCGTTCGAAGAAATCAGCGTCTTATGTAATATAATATAATCGACAAATCATCAAATAGAAATTAGCTCGACTTATGACTGGTGCGAATATCGGAGAGTCTTCCATTCGTTATTCGGAGTCATTGTACGTAAATTGCATACGAATTTGTTGTTAATGCGTAATGGAATGCGTTGGAATTCGAGGAGGAATAAGCTACGAGCGTCATTCGTCGACGTATTCGGCGGGGCCCTTTTGACTATTGCCATTTGCAAAAGTTATGACACGAAGGTAATTTGGCACCTCGTTGGTCTTTCGTGGTTTGTCTTTTTTTTTCCTTGAATGAACGGTGTTTTCGCGTGCCCGCGACTGACCAAGGATCGACGAGGAAAAACCCGCGGAGAAAACATCCGACGTTTCGTACCTCGTCGATCCCTCGGGCAGGGAGTTAGCACCATCGTACAAATAATATCATCTAATCCCTTACGTACACTTAGGTCACATACACAGTTTTAAACATTTTCGTTACTCTTTCGCTTCATTTTTTCTTTTTTTTTTTTCGTCATCTATTCTCACTGATCCGTAACCACGAAATAATGTTTCGAGTACGAAAAAATGTAGCGTAGCAAAAATTCTCGGGTCTTCGCGGAACGCGACGACAGGTAAAATACTTTGAAAAAAATATCTTCGAATTTCTAATGTAAAAAAGTGTGTAAAATTGGAATCGTTCGGCTATTCGCGATATTGTTTCATTTTCTTGTTTCTTCCTTTCTTTTTTCTCATTTGAGCGAAACGCGAGATTTTCATCGGTGAGAATCGAGATCTTTGAACATACGGTTTCTCATTTAAGATAATCCTTTTTAGGCTCTCGATATGATTGTTCGTTCCGAGTGTTCGGGGGGCAGAGATGTGCAGAGGGGCTTTTTCCCGATGGGAATCTGGGTAGTAAGAAGGGCACGTTACTTACATCAGTGCGTTATCTATAGTCGCTACTTAATCGTATTTTCCGGATAGATTAAACGTTAGTGAGCGTGTGCGTGTGGTCGGGTGGACGAGGGCGGGGGGCATCGAGAAGAAGTCCGATTCTCTCTCGGCGCTCTCGAATCTGTATCACTCACTAATATCACACGCGCAACCTCGATATCCTGTCAAGTTTCAACTCGCGGGCAAGTATCAATTGTTCATCGTTCGTCCCTCGCGATATTTCGCCTCGTCACTTGCCGCCTCGTCGACGGAACAAGAAAGAAACGTCTTTGCTTATGGAACATTGTTTTTCTTTTAAAGATATTTGGGAGTCTCGGAATGGCACGATCTTACGAGCGATCCTCATCTGTGATTTCACGTCGTTTGACCTCGTCGTTCTTCGATACGTCGCTTCAGGCGTGACTAAAAAAATTAAAAAAAAAAAAAAAAACACGAGACTTTTCAGTACACCGTTTGTTTGTGTACTCAAATTTATCTTTTTCGCTCGGTCGTATTCTTTTCGCGGTGATCATACCTCCAATGAAAATTGGACAGTGCCGAGAAACGAACTTTTGTTTTTCTCATAAACGACGAAGCCTCCGACCGAGTAAATCGCTAATGTATGTAGCCCATACTTTTATAATTTCAATAATACTACGCCGCTAGCGTAAGAATTACGCGTGCTAAAAAAGATGAGAAACAAAAATAAACAATATAAATTTGTGGTTAAAAAAACGAAGAGAATTAATTCGAGACTAGAGCTACAATCCACGCGTCGATCCTTCAGAAGCACGGACGCTTCAGTGAGGATTCTCGCTTGGGTATGTCGATTGGACCGATCGCGGCGAGGACTCGATCAGTCCGAAAGCAACTGTCGATACGTACTAAGAAAAACGCGTGTAATATACAAATAAATTAAATCCGTGCGCTCGGAAAAACTATCCTCGAATATCTGTGGCTTTGGATAGGTGTGTGTTAGGAAAAAAAAACGTATCGAATAAATTAATCGAGAAAAAATTGGAAAATCAATTTTCTTCTCTTCCGTTTTTCATCTATGGCTTGGACCGTTCTCGGGGGGGGGGGGGGCATCGCGGGAAATACTATCCCCGTTTCTTGAATTTTGCGCATTTTCGTGGAACAAACATTCCCGCACGATCCAATCACGTCGAGAACTCTCTCCTCTGCTTTTTCTCGTTTCAACTTGTCACATTTACATTTATTCGTCCTGAAACAAAAACGGAGCGTTACAATAATAGCCTCGCAAATTTTGTGAGTATCGAACGATGCACACTCGCTGCAAGGGTGGAAGAAGACGGCTATTCGCGGTTTGGAAAAACGTACCCATTCGTGCTCTTCGACGCCTTCCATCCGGTCCTGTTCCAGCGAACAGTCTAACGCATCCCCGATATAATTGCTCATGTGCTTTTGGATCTATCACATACGTCACACCACAATTTATTGACATAAAATTCGTGAATTAAATATTTCTGTTTTGTTTTTGTCTATTACTGAACATTCGGCAAACTTCAATACGTGTCCAAGCGTTTAAAAAAATAACACCCGATTTACTTCTCACCTCTTCCTGCTTCGCTTTTACCAAGGTGGCGAGTTCCGGATTCCAACCCGCCCTTCCGAAGGACTGTAACGACGCGTTAAATTGCGCGATTGATTGTTTCGCCGCGACCGGAGCAGTCACTACGCCCTGACCTTGATTTTCCGTCACTGCGGTAAATACGGGTTTATTTAGAATTCGTTTTCTTTAATTCGGCGTAGCTTTAGCCGAAACTTCTTTCGATCGTCCTCGAATAAAACTCACGAGAATCCATTCCGGGCGGTTTTAGACTTGTCCTCGCAGCCTGTTTTTTAACGCCATTGAACCATTCCATCGACGATACGGTTGGCTTCCACGTAACTTTTGTCGGTGGGAAGAGATCGTCTTGAAACAGCTCGCTCTGCAAAGCCGAATCCCGTCGATCGATTTAAATACATCGTACTTGACGATTCCAACGGAATCGTAATTAAACTGGTGGATCCGATCGATAAAATTCGGACGGTACCTTGATTCGTGGCACCGTGAAGCTCAACGGCTCTATCGTGTTGTTCGTCAGTCTGAGCGCCGATGCGAATTCCACGCTCGCTACGTCACATTTGTTCTTTGGTAAAAATGCGAGACCTTGATGCAAACTTGCGCAACGATGATGACTCAACGGACAACAATAGGGGGGTTCTTCCGTCACTTCGAACGCGTAGATAGTCGAATCGCCCTGTGAACGACAATCTCTCGTGCGAACACTCGAAAAACGAAGTGGGGAAAAAAAAAAAAAACAAAAAGAACGTTACGACTGTGAACGAAGCAGCGAAGTAGAAAACTCACGCGTCCGGTGAGGAAAAGTGTCGAGCTATCCTCGTCGTAATATGGCATTAAAATGGCGGGTGATACGTCCAGACCCACGTAATTCAACGGTGAATCGAGTGTGTCAGCTTTGAAAATCAATATCTGTCTTTCCGATACTCTGAAGGCATAAATCAACAAAATCGATTAAAGATTTCGCCATAGCGAGTAGTAGCGCGAGCGAGAATCGTCAGGAGGAGTCGGAGAACGCACTTGTCGAATCCCATGACGACGAGGTATCGGCCATCGAGTGCCCAGACTACGCGCGCGCCTCGGGTGCCGACCGGTCCTTTTCCCTCGTTAATCGGGCTCTCGCCGCTTCGCGGTTGATAAACTCGGAGCTTGCCGTCTTTGCAAGCTGTCGCCAAGTACTGGCCGCACGGTGCCCACGCGAGACTGAATATCTGATCGGTATGACCGGTAAGCGTGATTCTCGCTACGGCCGATTCGCCCGTGCCGAGCGGAGCCAAGTCCCAAATTTTCACCGTCGTGTCGTAGGACGCCGAGGCGAGAACGTCCAACGCGAGTGGATGAAATTTAATGAGATATATCTTGTCGGTGTGGGCTTCGATGGTATGTTTGGGTTCGTTCGTTGGCTCGACCAGGCCACATTCGGGTATCTCCCAAAGTCTTATTATACCATCGTCGCAAGCTGTAAAACAACGCGTTTAGTATCGTCAGTTATTTCTGAATCTCGTCGAGCGTTGGCGCTTTTATTCACGTTCGGTGCGGATAACCCACCGACTGCCAGCCTTTGATCGTTAAAAGGATCCCACTGGAAGTCCATTATGCTGGCGCCGTGTACCAAAGCCGGCATGACGCCGTCCGGCAATCTCCCGGTCTTCTTCAACTCCAGTACCGCTATTTTGCCGCCTGGCCCGCTCAGGGGTACCGCCACGCGATCAGAGTTCGCTGTCGAAGAAATTCCATTTAGCCTCCGAGAATATTCAATAGTTGGCAATGACTTCCGTGCTTACCGTGAAAACCATCGCACTCGCCGGAAATCTGTCGGCTTATGTTTCTGATATTCTCGATGTGCGTAGATTTGTGACCGGGCGTTCCCTTCAAGTGCCTGAACTTTGAGACTCGACCTGCGAACGACAATTTACGGGTTATCACCGGACCGCCCTCCGTTTTCCAACAATTATTTTGTTTCGTTTTATCTCCGCGTCCTCATATTCACCGAAAACGGTCGACGTTCTCTTCGGAGTTGGAGTAGCAATGGGCTCGGGTTTTTCCAAGCGTGGATCCATGCTCTGTTGACGGAGCATCGGAACGATTTTCTTCACCTCGTCCTCCTTGATGATTTCGCTCTTTGCTTTGAACGAGTCCCTTCTTCTCAGAGCGGTAGGCGAGCCCATAGCTTTTTCGGCCAAATTACCGTCCGTCACTGACACCGAGCGACTCTCGTAGAGCCTTCTCCTCTCGGCTATTGAATTTCTGTTCAAATTGCCACGCTCGAAGTTACCGGATTCCTCGTTCTCCGGTGATTCGTCCTTAACTTTCGTCTCGAAAACTCTGCGTCTCTCGGCTGTGCTCGGTGTTTTTGGCTTGTAACCGGAGTCGCTGGAATTCGCCTCCTCCTCCATCGAACTTGAGTCGCTCTTGCCGTTCTCTGTTTCTTTGATCCTATCGTTTTCGTAAGTCGGAGATTTATCCGCCTCGCCGTTCGTCTCCGGGGGAACCGTGGCTTCGTTCGGAAAACCGTTGTTTTCGGTGTTGGGAGCTTGAGGAACCGAGAATACTTTATCGAAGGAGAATTCTTGGCTGCCCGATTTTGCCTGGAAGGGTTTTGGTCCTAGACGCGGCTGTTGAAGGAAAAAACCATAAGTCGTAGAGCCGTCTCGTCGAATAGAGAATCCGTTTGAGGTAACGAGTACGATCGAGCGGCTGCGATGGCGAGAAAGACGACGGTTGATACTTCGAGACGAAAGATGATACATCTCTAGCCCGAAATGTCATCGTCCTGGAAGACAACTTTCTCGCGGGTTTCGCACCGCCCGAGCGTACTCCTCGTCGTCTCGAATTAGCTTACTCGTTGAATCAATACACAATTCGTAACAACAATTTTTCCTATTCGAATTGCGCGAAGACACGCGAGGTTGTCGCAATTACTTATTCTCATCGCTTCGTATCCGAGGTTATCGTTTATGCACACAGCACGCATACTCGAACAGCACCGTACGCTTTGAAAAGAAATGTCGGTTTTCCTTGCAATATCCGAGGGCCCTCGATCGATTCTAATCTACGGATCGCGCGAGTGATCGTCTTAGCGCCTCTCCCTATCATAGTTTCTCCGTTCGAACCTTGTAGCCGCCAACGATATTAGGGTTGACCGACGTGACGACGGATCCGGGACTCGGTGATGTTCGCGGCCGCGCTACGGGTTTTGGCTCGTCCTCGGAGATGCTGTTCGCCCGCGATGATCTCGGAAGTGGCTTCGGCGGTATAGTTTGGCCTCCGTTTTGCATTTTGACTTTGTCATCGTCGGCCTCCGGTGCGCGCGGTGACTCTTCCGGCAATTTTTCCGGCTCGATATCCGTCTTCCGCTCCTTCTCTTGAATCTGGCCGGCTGGCTGAACCGGCTTCACCACCGGTTGGACGAATCCTTTTGGTGTCGCGTGCAACGATTTTGCCGCCTTCGACTGTTCCACCTTGATCTCCTGTTGCGTCTCTTTCAGGCTTGCTAAATTTCCCTTGTGTATCTGGAGATTACGTTCAAGCTATCTTCATTACAACCTCACACCGCGGAGAACCAAATTCTACTTTTCTCCCGACCGAGCGAATCGGATCGCGGATAGCAAACGAAAAAAATCACATAAAACGTACTATCAAGCCACGATTTTGCAAACACGCCGAGACAGTCTCGCGCGATCATCCAGCGCGAGTTGACGCAATGCTCGCGCTACCTTGAAACTTACGAATCAAAACAAACGCATTGATTCGTCAAAAAGGATTCAAACGAAACAAAATACATACATTCAAGCTCTCGAAACACGCGTGAAATAAAAACGCACAGGCACAAAAGACAATGACATTCGCAAATGAATAATCGGAAGTGTCGCAAAAACTATACAACGATGAAGAATAGCACGCAAATAAATAATAGATATCTCGAGTGTCTTACGAACTAAAACTCGCAGCGTGACGAAACGTAACACAGAGGATGCTCATTAGCCTATGCGATGTCGCACGGAAGTCAGATTTAATTCGAATGCATACGAAACGGCACTGTTCGCCTACGGGCCATTGACATGCTCGAGAACCGAGTTTTGCTCGAATCGCAATTACTTTCAATTGTCATCAAATCCAACCGTCCGCTTTTACGCTCTAGTGCGTGTAGGTGGAGTGCTCGAGTTATCGAAACTACGCCTTCTCGGTGTATCCTTGCGCTCGAAATAAAATTAAAACGCACGCGGATGCAAATGAAAATAAAAACGAAATAGACAAAAAAGAGAACCAATCAACGATAACGACACAGTGCCAATATTCCATCGACGGTCTTACAATATTAAAGAAACGGTGGACGAATTATTCGAGGCGTCCGACTATTGGCAAGGCAGCGGATAATGCCGATAGAAGGAAAATTTTAAACTTAAACAACATTCGGGCAATCTAGGAGTACTTACGGTAATGGATTCTTCTCCCTTGGCTCGTTTGGCAGGATCGAGCGATATTTTTGGCACTGGAGCGTTGTGACCTTTCATCCAAGCTTCGGCTGTATTTTGAGACACGCAACCCGCAGTCTCGGGATAAATGTCGCTGTGAAAGTCTCGGTACGTCTATCGATCGAGCGAATTGGAATTGGTTAGTGGACGAATTTACGAGCCGACCGAACGTTTCATTTTTATCCTATCGATCCGCGAATTATTCTGACCTTTCGTGGCACTTGATACATTATTGGAATAACCATGTTCGACGTGAGCTGCAGCACTCGGTTGACTTCGGCTTGCATAACGTTCAGAGCTCGTTTAGGCACGAGGCAAACGCCCTTCGTTTGCTCCCCGCTGTGTCTTATGCCCTCGACGAGATACGGATCCTTGTCGGTCACTTCCATGTAAAAAATCGTCGTGTCCCCTTTACCAGCTAGGAAGAGCATGTTTGTGTCAGGGTCGAAGAGCGGCATAAGAATTCTGCAAAAAACAAATACGATTTATTTCGATTATTGCGCTGTCATGGAAATAATGGAAATATTTAATAATTCATTCGTTTAATTAACTATTTGTCTAATTTTTATTTTAGTTATTCGTATTATTTTATATTATTGTTTATTTATTTAGAAAGTTTCGTTTTATCAATTAATCAAATTATTTATAAAAATAAAAATAATAAACAAAAACAACGAAAATAAACGTGCCCAGTGCTGCAGTCAAGCTCGAGTGTTTTGACCGGTTCGTTCAAGTTTCTCAAATCTCTGATGAAAACTTGTCGCAATCGGGCCGCGTCGAAACCAGTTGTTAATATTCTGTTGCCGCTCCCGAGCCAAACGATTCTTGAGTCTTTGATCGACTGGTGACTGGGACAAGTATTAACGATGGATTTGGGTGCGCGAGGATCGCACAAACGAACTTGCTTATCCTTGCACGATGTAGCCAATATTGTGCCGTCCGATTTCCAGCTCAATGATTGTATCACGTCCGAGTGCTCGTTGCTCGCTTTACCATTAACAGCAAATAGCACATCGTTACAAACGGTAATAAAAATACGGTTGATGCTCCGAGCAGAACCGAGCATCGATAGCTTACAGAAGAGTTCGTGCTGCGAGACGACGTCCCATAGTGATAAATTCGTGTACGATACTGTTGTCAACAAATGCTCGGCGGTTGGATGCCAGCGGACGACCTCGACGCGTCGTTGCCTGTGCGAAAAAGTGCACTCGGGATTGCACAGAGATTCTTCCAAGCCGGACGCCGGTACGTGCCAGAGTTTTACCTTCAATGAAGAAAAGAAATTCGTTGCGTCTTTTTGATCGCTGCTTTGTTATTTTTTTAATCAACCCTGTTGCAAGAAAATCGCACCAGACAATCCTGCGAGCCAGTTGCGAGGAGACCGTCGTGAAACGGCGAAAACTCCATGTCGGTCACTGTGTCTCCGTGAGCGTGAAGCAGCGGCATTGTTTTGCTCTTTCTCCCGCAATCCTCGAGCGGTAAAACCGCCAAACTGGAACCTGATGGAATAATAGTTCGTTAGTGATCATTCGTGATGAATTCTTCTCTGCGGTCCTCTCACCATTGTGATCAACATTGAACGCCATGAAAGCGGCGGAGGCTGCGATGTTATTGCCATAGGTTTGATACGAGCCGACCGATATGTCGCGTATGCAAGCCTCCGGTTTTGGTACGATCGGTGTGGCATTTTTGTACTTGGAAGCCTTGAAGCGCCAAGCCATTTTGCCCCAAATTCAACTACTGCTCTCAGTGTCGGTCTGTGCGTGTCTCTCTCTCCCTCGATGACACGCTCCTCTTTAACTCATGTAATCTGAGAAATGCAAATGAGGAACAATGCAAATGAGGAACCATACAAAGTCGCTCGACAGTGATGCCGCTTTGCCCGTATATAAATAAATCCTCTCACACAAGTGTCGCGTATTATCTAATTCGCATAGTCGACGTAGCATTAGTTATTGTTTTTAGGCAAAAAAAACAACCATTTGGCACTCGCATAAAAACAAAAACAAAACCATGAACGCGTCCTAGAAATTTAATTTCAAACGGAGTTTGAAGTATTAAGATACTTGACGCATCGCCCCGCGGCTTGCGTCGAACTGATGCGACAAAAAAAAATAAGCGCTGTACGAGCCGTCCAAAAATTTAAGCTATAAAAGAATTGTTCATGAATTTAGGGGTCCAAAAAGGTACCTGTGAAACTGCGAGAAATCGAACGGAATCCCGTATGAAGCGTACTGTAAAATTGCGAAATTTTATTGAATTTTATTAGACTCAAAAGCGTAAACGGCCGGAACGAGGTATTTCGCGAATGTTTTAAACGCCATGGACAAGGTCGTCAATCCATCGTAAACGAAAACTGAAGGCATATACGACGATCGCCTAATTCGTAATATTTGTACACACGTACAAAGGTGTATTCACACGCATTAGCGTATACATATGGTGAAGCGAAGGCTGCGTCGATGAGAAAAAAAAGAATCACCTCGCAGCGATGGTTGTGCGTTTGGAGGGGTGCGGGAGAACCGTGCGTGCATGACTAATATTTCAGGGGTGAGGTTTTCTACACCCCACCCTCGTATAACGCGGCAACAGAAAAATTGGTTATACGTCTCGTATCGCAAGGATACAAAAATTACAAAATCTTTCTGTGCTGAATGCAACGAGCGATACTTACGTTACGATTTATTCGACGCTTGTTTCCCTCTCGTCCTTGTACGACCGTAAAGTTTTTTTCTTTTGACACACGATACAATTGACGGAAAAAAACACCGCAATAATGGGGGGGGGGGGGGATAAAAAAGTGCAGTGTTGTATAAACACGATCCGAAAGACAGGATGGCAAGGAGCACAGTGGCAGGCGCTTCGCCGGGTGACAGCCGGAAACGGGAAACCTCCCCTTATCGCTATCCTTGTTTCGAAGCAACGCGCGCTTCTCCTCTCTCTCTCCGCGCCGCACCCACGAATGTGGGTATGTATGAGACCAGGTCGATAGCGTATCGATCGAGGCGACTAAATTCGAGCGACGTCTATCTTACCGACTGAACAGCCATGAGAGATGAGCTGATGTACGAATCCGTAGAGTGGATGTCCGAGATGACAGAAGTTTCGAGAATAGAAATAAGAGACGAGTAACGGCAGTGTTTTTTTATAAATCTTTGCTGTGGGAGAGCGTACGACCAGACGTCCAAACAATTGTGATGCTAGTGCCATCGTACGGTTTGAGTACAAGATTTTCTATTCAAGTTTCCAGGTCCAAATAACAGGTCGCACACTTGTGTGGGACTCGATCTTCATCGGTAGTATCGGCTTGTTCGATAATAGCTCCAGCTCCGTGGCTGTAGCGGACAAAAAGTATTGTGTATATTTGTGCCTTCAGAGAGGAGAGGGTCGAACGAGGTTAGCGTCTGGTGAGTAAACTTGGCGAAATGTGAAAATGCGTTTTCTCAACGTTGTTTACATCTGTACTCGGTCATTGATGCATCTTTGTGGCTGAATACGCGTCATATAGCTCAAATGAAGAATGCGATGGTACTGGCCTCGGAATATTTCGTTCTTTTAGTTCCAATAAAATCGAAAAATGTTTCTCAGTTTTTAACAAAAAATGGAATCGGTCGCCGGCGTCTCTCCGGGTTTTCTATTTTCCTTTCTCCTGTCACTACAAAGAATTCGTATAGTCCCTAGTATTCAAACGGTAAAGAGATACCTAGTTATTAATTCTGTGTGTTTAGAATGCGATGGGCGGTGCTCATCTGCACACTCCGCAGTCGATATTTCAACACATGATGGGACAACAAAACGCGCCGCATCAAAATAGTCCTTGGCCTCAAATGCCACGAGTCGCACCGATGATGATGCCCTGGAGTATACCGAGTCTTCAGCAATCACAGCTGGTTCGCTTCACCGGCGAACGTCCTCTGCCGAGTTATTCGCTGCCGGCGGATGCCCAACGAATGACACCCTTCAAAAAGAGAAAATTGCCAGTGCCCGATATCGCTGAAGCGTAAGGCCCTCTCTTCTATACGATAAATCATGTTTCCGTCGCTGCAATTGTCCATCCGCACACTCTTCCTTTTTTCCTTCCGCAGTGTAGCGGAGCTTGAACGTATCTTTCATGTGCATTGTCGGTCGATTGCTTTTCAGTCACAGAGCCAAACAGTTCATAACCGAAGAAAAAATGGCAGCTCATTTTCAAGATATGCACATAAGCAGCGATTACAGCCAACATTCTGTAGCTTCGACATCTGGAACGTGCGAGCCTAAGCCTTGTTGCAGCACAGCGAACGATGAAATTCCTATAGATCTGGATTTGGACAACGATCCGACGAGCTTGGCAGCCGGCAAGAGCGTACATCCTAGACTCGTAATCTCCGAAGAGCTCAAAAAACTGCATCGAGAACCCCTCTTGCCCGGTAGCCTGCTCGCCAAATTGTAAGTAAAAAATAATCCTCTGCCCTCTGAAACTGCATGGCAATTGCTCAAATATCAGTGGCCGTTGTGCAAAATTAACTATTAGAAACGAGCGATACGTATGGTTCTCAGCGTTGGCTTCAACATTCTTTTCTTTCGACCCCCAAGGTCGCTGCGCGTGTAAAATTCTTTTTCTTAACCGACAGCTTCGAACTCTGACGTTTTTCAGGGAGAGTAGACCATCCATGGCACTGGTGCTTTGGGAACCGCCGAGCAAACATTTGAGAATGTTGTCGCATCGACCAAACATTCCGGAATATTCGGATTTGCTGAGCAATAACAACAATAACGAGGCCACCGCTAACAATAACGATAACAGTAATACAACGGAGAACAACAACGAGGAGGATGATGCGGATATGAACAGGGCCAGTATGGAAGAACAGACAAATCTCGAACTCGAACCTATGGATCTCTAAGCGGATTGCATATTTACTCCCATTTTCATATTTCACATAGATCGCGCAATATTTTACGTATTCATCTTCTCCTCAATTATGAAAGCGACGTTTTTCAAATGTGGAGTTTCGAGACGACCGCCAATCATTTCCAATCATTTCCAATAATGGAAGTGTCCAAGTGAGTCAACCGAAATTGTTTTTATTTTGTCTTGATCTTCAGTTCCTAACGACGAAGAGTCTACAGTAGTTTGTCCCCGTTCCGATCATCTTACATTTTAAAAACGTCGCTCTTAGCCTATAGCAGGTAGCATTGGTATGTAAGGGATGGAATTGAATGTCGTTTTGAATATTAAGAGTTAGAATTTAGGAATGTCGAAAGTAAGACGGTTGAGTGTGTTGAATGATTGTCCGTATTGTAAATATCAAGGTTTGCCTGATGAAATATAATTGTACGATCGTAACGAAGATAAAAATGAATAAACGTCAGATACTTATCTAGTCGGTTTATACATTTGATTTCATTCGAATTCGCAATAGCCACAAGCGCAAAAAAAAAAACGATTTCCCTCCGTTTCGGAATCTACGTATAATTTTTCGTCTTGACGTATCAATTCATGGATGGTATAAGATATTCTATGATAAATTACGATTAGTCGGGCTTGAGATTTCGTGAGGAAAAGCGATCCCTCTTTTCGAGGTATTCCACTTTTGCCTCTAACCTCTCCAATGTTGCGGATCTGTGATCGGCGCGAGGATTTTGCCGTCTTCCATTATACGTGCTTTGAAAGCGTCAGCATCTTCGAGCGGCTCACCGTTTATCGCGGCAGCGATTTTCGGGCTGTCCAATATCGATACGTGATTTCCCTCGACGGTAAACACTTCTACATTTTCTCTGGTCACCTAAACAAAAAATTCGAAAATTTAGAGGATGTCATAAAAATGCTTAGAAAATGAGCTCTCGAAGGATACGAAATTACCGTGTTGAGGCTGTAGCTGGGGCTCATTGACTTTAAGGTTGGACACGTCGGTTTCAGTAGAATGATGGAAGATCTCAGTAGCGGAAGTTTCGTATGGTCGTATTTCTCCAGTGCTAACAAACGATTCAAGATACCGGTACACAAATTTCTCTGGTCCTCGGGCGATATCTTGAAGTCCTGGGTTGGCGCTCTCGACATAAAAGCGTCCAATTTTTCCGTCCACGTCTTGCACTTTTCCAGCGCAACGAGAAACTGGAGAAAAATATGACGCGTTAGTAACGTAGGACTGGAGCAAGAACGGCACTTTGTTTTTCTTCGATAGATAGATCGGACCGCCCTTCACCGGAGTATAGATCGGAGAGTAACGTTTTTCGAAAAGAAGAACAATTGTTTTTACCTCAGAGCTGGTGGCTGGTGACAGCATGTCCATGATGCCGAGGAGAACGTTAGTCTGCAGTTCATCCTCGCTGCTGGATGACAATTGTTGATTCTTAATAGCCTTCATGAGTTCGGGAGCCCCATCGATGAGCACCAATCTGCCCGTCAAACCTTCCGCTTCCAATCTTCTCGCCAGTTCGATAGCCACGAGAGAACCGAACGAGTAGCCGGCGATAACGAAATCTCGGCGATTCTTGTTCCTCTCGAGTACGTACTGAGGATATTACAGATACAAACGATACGATTAAACGTTTCAAACGAAGCTGTATAGTTTCGCGTTTGATAAACGCGTAAATATTCACCGGTAGGAATTGTTCGGCTATTCTGGAGATGGTCGGGGCCTCATTCTTGCTATGGATCATTTGGAGACACGTAGCGGGTGATCTAAGTTTGGCCGCAAGATTATGGAAAATACTGCCATAGCCTTCGATACCAGGAACCAGGAAAACTTCATCTCGCCCAACTTCTTCCTTCGTGACGAGTTTTAGACAAACTTCCCGCTCCAATTCCCGATCACCCAATATGTGGACGAGAAGTTTCATTCCCGTCAGGGGTTCATCACCGCCGGTAGTTTTCCCGGTGCGTTTTTTTTCCTCAGCGTTTCTCGCCGACATTTCGATGAGTTTTTCGAAATTCAAACTGCGAATGTCCTGAGCGGTGAGGAAAATTTCAAATTCGCGCTCGAGGGTCTGTTTGATCTCAACCGCCATCATCGAGTCCATCCCAAGTTCGGCGAGGGACCTGTGCGTGCTGACGCTCTTCAAGTCCTTGAGCGCCATTATGTTGAGTACCGTATCAACCAAGCTCAACGCGCCAGCACCGCCGACGCGTTTCTCGGCTATCACCATTGATCCGACGATCGGTGAATCTTGCTTCAGCAATTTGTCCATCTGCGCCAGGCACGAGGAGATTCTCTGCTGAAGCGTACCACCGATTACGATCTCCTCGTGGTTGTCGTACAAATTGGCGACAAGACCGACGTCACCGATGGCTCCCCATTGAATAGCGAGACCGGGAAGACCCTCGTTCGCTCGTCTCTCGCAAATTCTCTCCATCACGTTGTTAGCCATCCCGTAATTCGTTTGACCGGCGTTTCCACGTCCGGAAACAACGGACGAGAATACAACGAAATGTTCCAGCTGCGGGCACAATTTTCTCGAAATCTCGTCGAGGACTTTCGTGCTCCAAGCTTTCGCGCGGAACGATTCCTCGAACATGGCTTCCGTCTGATTCACGAGCAAGTGATCGTTGAGGACAGCGGCGAGATTGAAGATCGCTCCGACAGGAGCGAGCTTCGCGGACGTTTTTAACAAATCCTCGCAATCGGACGGCTCGGAGAGATCCCTTCCGACAACGACGAGGACTCGAACACCGTAACTCTTCCACAGTTCGATGCGCTTCAGCTGGTAACCGTTCCTGATTCCGCTCCTCGAAGTCAGTACAAGATTCTGCGCACCGCGTAAAACCAGCCAGTCGGCGAGTTCGAGACCGAATCCGCCCAAACCACCGTGGATCACGTAGCTGCGATCCCGCTGGCAGTAAAAACGCGGCAAACCCTTCACCGGTGATTCCAATTTTTCCTTTTCCGGATGAATCCTGATGAGGACTTTTCCAATGTGTTTTCCCGCGGCCATATACCGGAAAGCGGCTTCCAATTGTTCCCTCGGGAATACAGTACGGGTCAGAGGTTTGACGGCTCCGCTGTCGAGACCGGACTGGAGCAATTTTTGCAGCTCGGCTTTTCTCTCCGGTGGTGCGATCAGGAGATTGTCCAACATGACGCCGTAGAAACTTATCTCTCTGAGGAAAATCTCCATGCCCAGTGGATTATTGGCTGCCAGATCGAATTTGCCAATTTCCAGGAATCTTCCACCGGTGGCTAGGCAACGCAGGGACGCTTGTAGTTTCTCCTCGGCGAGGGAATTCAGTACGATATCGACCCCTCGTCCCTTCGTCTGTCTCGTTATCATTTGTTCGAAACTGGTGCTTCTCGAGTCGCCGATGTGATCCTCCGCGATTTGTGGAAACCGGTTTCTTATGAAATTACGTTTTTCCGGGGTGCCGACGGTCGTGAAAACTTCGCAGCCCTCGTGAAGAGCGAGGGCAATAGCGGCTTGGCCAACGCCTCCCGAGCCGGCGTGAACGAGGATTCTGTCGCCTCGTTTCATTTTCCCGTTGTAGCAGAGGGCGTAATAGCAGGTCGCGTAAACACACGGTACAGTCGCGGCGTCTTCCATTGACCAATCGTCGGGTACCTTCCAGGACAAGTTTTCGTCGATTTCAATAATATTCGCGAAGCCGCGAGTCTCCACGAGACCCATTATCCGATCTCCCGAGGAAGTAACGGCTGAGAATTCCAGACCGTAGGGGCACTCTTGAGTGTGTCGATTTTTCGCGACAACCTCGACAGCCAACTTTCCAGTTGCCAGCATAACGTCGCGGAAATTAATCGAGGAATAAACAACGCGAGCTAGTTTTCGGTGATCCATGGTGGGTCGTATGGGTCCCTCGAGCCAACGCAACGAGCCGAGATCACCGCGCACCGATTGATTCGCCCAACCGTGATAAACCGGCTTTTCCACGTATTCCGGTAATTTCAGATGTCTGTAGGTCCCCCATACGCCTCCGGCCCGCAATACGTTCACGGCCAGATCCAACCGCAGCTGATTCGCGTATAGCGGATCCTCTTCCGAGAAATCCTGGGCGTTCTCGTCCTGTATCACGTATCCGCGTATCGTCTCGCCTCCTCGCTCTTTTCTCAGACAATTCACGAGAGCGTAGACACCGTTCTCAAAGTCTTTCTCACTGACGAGTATAATTCTACCCGTACCACCGACGGTAGATTCCAATTCGGTTTTCACAGCTGACTTTAGTTCGGCCAACCAACCGAATTCGTTGCTCCGTACGTTTATCACGGTGGTTCTTTTCGAGAGTTTGCCACGTTTGCGGAGTAACAGGAGCGTCTCCCCCTTGTTACGTTTCTCGAGAATGACGTTCAAGCCCCGTTTCGCGATGGCCTCGTAAATGTCGGGAGAATCGGCGGTTTCTCGAGTGAGCAAGAATCCACCGTCTCTCAGAGCGAGCAACAGCTGCATGAGGGCATCGATCTTTGAGCTCGTAAAGAGATTACGGCCGCAAGCTATAATCGCGGCTGTATCGGTCGTGAGCTTCTTCGATTCAACGAAATTAATCGTTTGCGGCAGCTTTCCCTCCTCGTAGGGATTCGAGGGGGCGACGACGTTAACGTCCGCTTGAATCAACGGAAGGTCACCGAGTACCTCGAGGAGATACGTCGAGGCCAAGTCTTCGCGATCTGGCGCTGTTTCCTCGGCGATCGCCTCGATCGTTTTGAACTGTATACTATGATGATTCTCGAAGGCAAGATTTCCGGACAATCGCACGAAATCTGCCAATGACGTCTCAGCGTTGTCGCGATGAGCAATGAATCCGTAAGTCTCGAGGACTGGTTCACCGACTGGTTTCCTTCGCGATATCGCGCTCGCTTTGAGACCACGGATTTCAACGCCACCGGAAACGATCGCTTCGTGATCCTTGTAGAATCTTACGGGGAATTCTGTTGAATGGATTATGCGACGTATGCCAAAATTCGGTTATTTAACACGCGAAAACGAAAAAAAAAACGCAACGACGCTACTTTCAACTTACCCTTCTCCTCGCTCGTCATCTCCCGAATCATATTGAGATGTTTCTTCGTATCGATGGTGAGCTTCTGAATGCCCGTTGGAATGAACAGGCCTCTCGTGTCCGAAGCCAAAAGATGCATTTGCAGCATGTTGTCCATAAACGCGACCCAATTGTTCGCCCAAGCGATCGTTCCTTTTCTCGCGTCGATCGAGGCACTCTTCAGACCCTGGAACAAGCCGGCGTACTGATAACCCCGAAGTCTCAGCTCCTTGTAAATGTCGCGCGATGACATTGCTTGGACGATCTCTTTGTCGTCGCTCGGTGGAACCATGTTCATAGTTTCGTGCGATGCATTTGCGGTTGGATGAATCCTCCCGGTAACGACCGCTGCGCCACCCTCGATGACTTCGAATCTACCGGTGCCTGAAAATCGTTTACAATATTGATTCCTCCGCTCGAAGGGATCGACTTTGTTTCCTTTCAGGGACTCGAAGCAACGGAGAATTTCGATTCGATCGTAATTCAGAGATGCCTCGAAGCGGGGGCCGGCGGTTTACCTTTTTGGACCATCAGGGTCAATTCGACGGCTCCTTCCTTGGGTATAGTTGTCGCTCGCAAAAATTTAACGTCTTCAAAGACGACGGATATCTCGGTGTAGAGTTCGCCGCTCATCATACCGACGGTTTCCCAAACCAGAGCGAGATATCCAGTAGCTGGTAACAAATTTCTCCCGTCGACAACGTGACCCCCCATGTACTCGTAATCCTCATCGGAGAGAAGAACCTCAACGGTTCTTTCGCCGGACGTTATTTTTTCCTGCATCCTGTAGGACGTGACGTACCAATCGTCCCTGTGTTCCCACTTTATGAGGGGCGAGATCATCGGTGTACCGCGACTAACGGGATACTCGATGTCGGGAAACAATTTTGATATTTCCGGTTGCAACCCGACGTTGAACAATTTTCCAATGGCCTGAAGGAACACTTCGACGTTGTCGCGGTGTCCGCGTTGAGTCAGAGATACGTTCGAAACGTTGGGATTGAGGGAACGACGTAATATCGCTTGTAGCAAACCGTGAGGAGCGATCTCAATCGTGATGGCGTCTTTCGGTATCAGGGTTGACGTTTCCTCGAAGAGGACAGCGCTCAGGAGATTATTCGTGTGGTATTCGGCGGATGACAAGCGAGCCTGTGCGGTGCCCCATTCGCTTCTGGGCACGGATGTGCTCACCCACTTTGGGCTGCGAGGCTTTGGCTCGGGGATTACTCGCTGAAGATAGGCGAGCAGCTTCGGGCCTGCCTTTGCGATGTAACGACTGTGATACGCGATGTTGCTGCACGGAACTTCCCGGGCGAAAATGTTTTTTGCCTGCGAATCAAACTCGATCGTTCAAATATTTCGAGTCGCGCGTAAAAAGTGAAATATTTCGTCGCGGTACGAATCGGAGATTCGCTTTATTTTATCGCGGCAGTTGGTATTGCACTTTACTTGGAGTTTGGCAACGAAAGCCTTCATCGATTCGGCTGGGCCACTGATGGTCGAACTGTCGGGTCCGTTGTGACACGCCACTTCTATATCCGGTGGACAATGACCCTTTATGTCCTCGTATCCAAGACCAATCGCGGCCATCGAGCCTCTGATCATGTCCGTCTCGATCGAGGCCAAGCCTCGGGAATACGCGGAGAGGATCATTTGCTCGGCGGTAAAACAGCCGTCGGCGTAGGAACAACCGAGCTCACCCACCGAGTGACCGATTATTTTGTCGGGTACTATTCCGATGTGCGTGAGAAGATCGACCAGACCGATCTTGGAAATAAAATATTACGAGTTTGAACAATTTACAACTAAAATTTGATGGATACACCGGCTTTCAAATCCTGCCGAAATACATGAAGTTTTATCGGCCGTCTTCGATCAACAACGGTCTAGAGAAAACAACAACGAAAATACCTGAATCGCAGCTATGCCGACGAAAGAATTGAGAATATTATCGAACGTTGATTTGTTCATATTCGTCAGAATGTCGTAAATATCGACGCCGCGGGGTTTGAGAACAGCGTCGCACTTCTGGATCGCCGCGGCGAAAACGGGAAAACGAAGGAGGGCGGTACCCATGCCGGGCCATTGCGAGCCCATGCCGGAGAAAACGAACCACACGGGACGTTTCGCACCTGGATACGGTTGAATCTCCCTGAGTGATTTTTCGCCCGTAGCGCTGCCACCGACGATCGTGTATCCTCGATACATGTGCCCGGGAATATCATCGCTGTGGATGTCTTGAAGGAGTCGCACGTATTCAACGTCGACTGGTCGACTCTCTACCTATTTGTCAATTTAATATTTATTCATTCGGGTAAAGTTCTCCGGTAAAGTGCAATTTCTCGAAACTCAGTTTTCATTAAACGATCCGTGACTCACGTCTCTCAATATGGAATCAACAGCTTCCTCCGTTCGGCCCGAGGTGACGACGAGCCTCGGCAAATCGTCGTCCGGTGCACCGTTGTTAACCTTCTCTTTGGTATTCGATTTCAAGAGCACGTGAGCATTCGCACCACCAAACCCGAAAGAATTGATACCGACGTATCCACCTTCCCAGGGTGTAGGATCAGTAATGACCTTGATCCTTCCATCCTCGAGAGCCTTCACGCCCTCCCGAGGATGCTTGTAGTGAAGATTCGGCGGTATCAACCCGCTCTCCATCGCTATTACGATCTGGAGAACGAATAACGATATTTACCACTCGCTACGAAAGTTTATTTTTGCTAAATGTTCAGCAGGTTTCGTGACTAAAGCGTAACAAGTTCCTTCTGCGTCATTACTTTGGCCATGGAACACATGCCACTGGCAGGTTCCGCGTGACCCAGATTCGATTTGATCGATCCAATTTTCAGGGGGGTCTTCCTTCCGGTGCAAAATACACGTTCCAAAGCATTAACTTCTTCGGGATCACCGACTTTGGTTCCGGTTCCATGAGCCTCGACGTAAGCCAAACTGGTCGGTGGTATACCGCACTCTTCGTAAAATTCTTTAAGAAGCGCGCTCTGCATAACACTCGAAGGGAAGGTGATTCCCTGTTCCTTGAAACCGTCGCAGTTCGTTTTCCCGTGGACGTAAGTGGCGTAAATTCGCTTTGCATTTTTTGCTTTCTGAAGGTAAAGCAGGGAAACCGCCTCGCTCCGAGTGTAGCCGTTCGCATCAGCGTCGAAAGATTTGCAACGTCCGTCCGGAGCGAGAACACCTGAAAGTAAAAAGTCAACGAGCTTGAGAGAAATACTTGGCACCGTTTGTGATCGGCGCAATTGCCAAAATCCAGAACTTTCAAACTGTCTCCGCGTAGCTTCTGTTTGAATAACAGAAATTAAAAAGGAATTTTTTAAAAGAAATTTTCCGGACTCAACGACCGACGTTCGATGGGATTTTCGTATTTCCTGGATGGCCGTTTACCTACCCAGTCGGGAGAATTGAAGGGACACGTATGGGTGAAGACAAAGGTTGGCCCCTCCGACAAGGGCGGCTTCGCATTGCCCGCTACGAATAGCTCTGTACGCGTGTTCCATTGCGAACAAACTCGAGCTACAGGCTGAATCGACCGTGTAACTCGGGCCGTTAACACCCAACCAATAGGATATGCGGTTAGCCAACATAGCTCTGCTGCAACCGGTTATACCAAAACCGTTTACCTATTTGAGAAAAAAAAAATCATTACTTCAATGTCGGTGTGTAAAAGGATTTTCATAAAAATCATATTTATGTAATTTAATTTCTTCGTTAATGATGATACGGGCGAATGAGGAAACAAAGTGAATTCGAACGAGTTCGAACCTGAAGTTTCTCATAGAACCACGTTTTCTCAGACTCGGAAAAGCAGGCGCCGATAAAGACCCCAGTTTTCGTGCCACGCAATTCGCGTGGGTTAACTCCGGCATCAACGATGGCTTCGTAAGCGTGCTCCAGCAGCATTCGACACATCGGATCCATCGTGTGAGCCTGTTTGAAATGAACGCCGAAGAAGAGAGAATCGAATTTTCCCACATTGTTTATTTTTCCGGTACGCTGAGGGATTTCCGGATGATCTGTCGAAAAACCAAACGTACCGATGAGTCGTTCGATTTGCTTCGGCGTACATTGCATTTGCAAACATTGAATATCTAGCAGGAAAAAATTGTGCTACTTTCTTCGTCGAATTAGCTATGCACGCTACTGCAAATGCTGGGGGTGCAAGAACAATTCCCACTTGACATTAATTACGCGAATGAACTGCTAAAATTTCGTGCGAGTAGCAAACCGAGATTTTGAAGCGATCAATTAATAATCGGACAATTGCATTGGTCGATGGTGAGTGAGTAACGCGGATTGGTGTGACAAAAGTAGTCATTTCTTTATGACGAGCCGTCCAATGTAGGAAGAAGATGGAACTTTACCCAACTTCCAGCGGCGATCGTCGTCGCTGACGAGGTCGACCTTGTTGAAAAGATTTTCCTGGAAGTGCCTCATGTTGTCAGAGTCCGGAAATCTTCCAGCGATACCGGATATCACGATGTCATCGTCCCGAAACATGCCCGACGATTTCGCTGATCTCGTGCTTTTGTTGTTTTCCCCTTTACTTTCCATCTTTCGTTATCACTGCGTCGAGAAACAGATTTTTATGGTCACAGAACTAAATCACTCCGGAGTACGCCGTATATTACTATCATTTATATATTTGTTATAACTGTAATAGGAAATCACTCAGTGAGGCACGTGAGATTTAATTGGAGGATGGAAAATTGGCTCGTTCCGTAACGACCACGGGATGAATGACAATGAAGGACCCTCGACATCGACACAACTTTTTATAACGTGCGCTCTCCTGCCCATCCCTACCACGAAAATCTTAACCGGTCACCTTTACGGACAGACTTACACATTTCGCTAAACCCAATAAAATGGTAATGAACTGATTAAATTTCAAATTACACGCTCGGATAAAATATACCTTTGGGAGACTTGGGGCGATTCGCCTTCGTTTGATAGCATCAATCGTTGTTGCTTCGCCGCGGAAAAGAGATGCATCGATTTTTGCAATCTTTCGGAGTTTCGCGGCAAATGCATATTTATTTCGAGCTCGAGTTTCCTCTCGCGTCGCGCCTTCAATTTTTAGGCTCGTCAAAACTGATTTTTCACTGTCGCATTTTAAAGTTTCTTTGCATAACGATACGCGTTTTTTTGACTGCTATCAGCGCATTATCCATTTATGCAGGTTTCCGAAAAATTATCTTCGCGTAAATATTCATTGCTGCCGGGTAGGGATCGAACCTGTCGATGCAAATTTTTCTCGGATCATCCAAAGATCATTCGATCGCGAGAGAACCCTTCGTACCTGAAAATAAAAAAGTTTTTTATCGACGTTTCATAGAGGCGTTTGTGCGATTATCATTAAGCGAAGAAATAATTTTGAACGAAAGTACAATTACACGGTTCGGTGCGACAGAGCCGACTCGATCTCTCGGACATTGAACTTGAAAGTAAAATAATGATCTTAATGATCGCCCGGTGGATCTTCAATGGACTTCAATAAACGAGGACTCCTTGATCGATGAATATGTGCGAGGATACGATCAGTGTCAGGGGTTGCCGGATGTCGCATCACTCTGCATACATAACCATCCGTTTAATGTAGTTCGCTTTCACCGCTCCTTTCGAGCTATCGCATTCCGCTTGCCGGCGATAAACCAGAAGCGATAGTCTCCTGATCAGATCCTCGAGCAGTTTTTATCCTACTGCGTTTTTACAAAAGTCATTTTGGACATCTACGTACGTCAGAAAATGTTCATATGACGTAAATAATGTATATATGTAAACGTAAATAATGCCGATCTACGTATGGAGATCGAAATTATTTACGAACGATACGAAACGTATATGACCGGGAGAAGTTTTCCGCAGTTGCGTTCCGTACTCGGCTAATGCGATACAATAAAGTTATACGGGGAGAACGCGTCCAATGTACTCCATACTTCTGTTCTTAAATACATTTTCCCTACGGATACTTTATTAACTCGCATTAGCCGAAAAAAAGAAAGAATATTTTCGACACTACGCAACGATCTCGAATCGTGATGTTTTCCCGGAGCTGCGTATGCACGCTTCGAATTTCCACTAGTTCGTTGTTTTTCATTGGGCGCATTCCTAAAAACACTCGCACAATGTTTATCGGAGTCGTGACGAAGTTAATACGGAAAAGCGTAAGACCACGGGGTCAAGACGCGAGTCACAGTTTCAACGTTATAATACAAATCTTTATTTATTGAAGCCTCGCCCCCACTCGGGCACACTTCACTTATATCCGGAGTACAAAATTACAAAGACTTTGCTGACGTACAAAGGTCGAAAAATATATTATTATATTCAAATAATATTGATAATGCGCGGTCTATATTCATACACGGTCGTATGAAATTAATTAATGGTTTTTCATACTACTGTCGCGAAGCGTTTATACCACGCCTACGTTCCCGTTATAAAATCTTTACATCGAGTTCATTAGCCGATCTTAAGTACGTCTATTTTCGTCCAGTATAGAGCACGTTCTCGACGCTGCTCCGCGAGTCTACTTTGCGGAACATTTTTCCAAAAATGAATGAAAAAAATGAATTGAAAAGGAGTACGATGAAGAGAAAAATATATTATGTTAGAATGGATAATGATAATTAAATAATTGCGTAAAAAAGAAAAGAAGTACATCTGAGATCGATCCATACGACTGTGACGTCTCTCTCTCTCTCTCTCTCACTGCAACTGTCGTTGCAGTGTTATTCTTTTGAATCAAGTTTAGTCAGAGTATCGTATACACAGTTAAGCTACTTTGCCTTAGACTCTACGCACCAACTTCCGGTTTGTCTTGGTAATTCGGGCAAGAGTAGTAAAAGGAACGCAGTTAGCGGACCTTCCGCCGAGAAAGCATATCAATGTTTCTATTTGAACTTATAGTCTTATATTTACGATAAAAGTAATCAGTGATTGGAAACGTTCGCGAAGTGCACTCTCTTCTCCTGGCCATCGAGCGCTTCCATGAGACTCGACGTGAAGCTAAATTCGGAACTGCTGTCGTCCTCGCGAGCCCTATAATTCGATTAGACATTGATGAATATGCAGAACACTTTTTTTAGTTACTCATCGCGAGCCAATTTGCATGCATTATGGAGGGTCAAACTTCACTCGAGCCTCTCATCTCGTATTAAAGGTAAGTCGACGCGAGTTTACACTTTTCGTTATACTTATACGGTTATGTGTACAGTATCTAAATGTTTCTCGCTAATAAAAAGATGGCGATTTAAATGAAGAGAATAGGAGACACCGAGAATATTTCGTGGAAATAGTAGCCTTCGTAAAAAGTACACTTGGGAGTAATAGAATTTGCGACTCACAGTGAACTCAAACTGGACGAGCTTCCGTTCATTCGTGACTCGAAAGCTTGGCCGTCGATTCTTATAACTTCCATTGCTGAATTTACGGCAGATACGTAGATACCACGTCCACCAGAGTTGCCCAAATACCGTGGATTGTTCAGTTCAATTTGATCCTTTTCCGGACTTTTTTGCATCGACCTGAACGCATCGCCGCTGAGCTTTATAATCTCCACCGATGAGAAATGTATGATGAAAAGATAGGGCTTGCGAAACGCTGTGAAAAAAGATGTTGGCTCATTAATTATTCATTTATTCCTGAGAATTAATAATAGCAAATATTTATTATTACTTTATTATTAAGAAAGAGTTCGTTTATTTTCAAATAATCTAAGTTGTTCGAATTAGTACTCAATTTGTATGTCGAGTGATCGAAGATACATCGATATATCGTCAATCGCCCGAAGCACGTCTGTCGATTCGTATGTAAAAAAAACAGGCGGTGGAGACAAAGAAATATTCGAGGCAAATATTCACCGAATGCGAAAGGTAGGTGACTCCAGGTTGGGTCAACAGCACGAGTTCTTTGACCACTTTCGTTAACGAAGACCCCGAATTCATTGTAGCACAAGAGAAGCTCGGTCGATTCGGACGACGTCGATACGTTGAGAACGCAAACCGGGAAGATCCCGAGTTTCGCTACGCCGGACAATGCAGCTTTTACCGAACTATCGTCCTCCTCCGGAAACTCTGTAGAATCGCAGGTATCGATGGATTATTCAACGCGACTCGTTAGTTCATTATTAATCGATGTCTGAAAAGCACTAGTCGTCTGGATGTACGAATCATGTTGTATCCACGCGTAGGAGTGTTTTCGAAACAAAGCTATTGAAAATTCACTTTTTTACGGACTTTCTACGGGAAGCCTGCCGGACCGCGACTCACCGTCTATTTCGAAGTTTTCCAAGTCGATCTGGAAAAACTTGTGGCAACCAACGACGAGTATATGGTTGGTGAATATTGCGCAGCTGCAGGGTTCTTGGGTCTCCAGTTCTCTAACCGCTATAAATTCGGCGGTGTCTCTTCCGGTTGTCCATTTGAGCAACCTGCGTGAAACGATACGGGGTTTTATTATATTTTTGTTTAATGCTCTGAGAAAGATACAATCTAGATGGATATTTCGCCAGAGTGATGAAGTATTACACGACATGCGTGGCTGATGCGGCGCACAGCGTATCTCCGTGCATTTGGTAAAGATGGCAGCTTGGACTTCCGGTTAAAACGGCCCGCGTATTTATCGCCGGTCTCGAACATTCGGCGGCGAGAGCGTTACTGCGCAATTGTCGGAGGTCACAGGATACCAATTGTCTGTCCTCGCCAGCGATCATCAGAGCGAGATTCAATCGGGGATGCAACGAGAGCTGATGAACCCGCTTGACGCCACGAATCTTCGTGAGCACCTGGGATTGACCGGGCCGATACGAGAAAAGTCCTTCCTCCGAACCCACCAGAAGAACGTTATCGTCCTCCAATTCAACCGCGCAATTCAGGTCCAACTGTAAAAATCCGATTAATTGGCTTTCCAATCCTTCAACGATAACGATACAGGGTGTTATTCGATGTCAAAACTACCATGAAATTATCGTTTTTTTTACTCACCCGATTTTTTTCGAGCCTCAGGACGGTCTGATATTTCCTCGACTTGGTCATACTTTCCGAAGGGTTTCTGTTAGCTACGTTCTTGAGCGCCTTCAACCAGTCGGTTTTATCCGAATGGCTTAGAGTTAGGATGTCGAGTCGGGTGGTCGGCCAGCACGTGGTGGCCGAGTTCGCCTCGACTCGAAGTACGAAAGGGAGATCGGATTTGGACGTGCTACCGACATCGGGCTGCTGAACATTCTCGATGATCGTGAATCCGTGCTTGTCGTCCAATTCTAAACGACTGACGGGGGCCATACCGGAACTGGGCTGATGTTCGTACAGACAGAGACAACTGCCTTCGACTCGCAGGTACTTTCGGTCCCAAGAGACTTTCGCGCGACCGGGAACTTTGACCCAACCCTCCATGGATACTGGCGTGTCACTTTTTTTCGGCCTCTTTGCATCCTGCTACATCGGAGAATAATTAATTATCATTGTTTTTCCTCGCCAGATATACTAGTTAAAAACAATTAGTAATTTACCGTTTCCGCGTTGTCCGGCTCATCGAGAACGAGCGTTTGAACGCTTCCCCCCAAGTTGGAGATGCTGGAGTCGCTGGATTTCCAAGAATCGTTGGTCATGCATTTGGCGTAATCTCCGGGTAATCCGCAATTCGGAGGTACGAGTAAAGAACACTTGAGATGCGTTATGATTTGGCATTCGCCGCAAATAGCGGAACGTTTGCCAAACTGAATGGTTTCGAGGCAGGCGGCGCATTTGCCAGTCCTCATTGTCATACCGATGTTGAATCTGTGAGGAATATTGTGTCTCATTCTCTGAACGGAGGCTTGTCTCGTCATAGCTGGAACCTCGTCACCCTTTTCCGTTGCATAGCCGAGTGCCCGTTTCGATTCGGGTGACAGGGGCGACGGGGAGATCGGTGCCGACGCTTGACTAGCTTTTATAGCCAACAGTTGTTCGTTCAACGTTTTGACCTTGGCTCTCTCGCTCGCCAATTGATTCTCCAATTCGCGATAACCCACGGGCATCCCTGTACCCGTGGATGGTACGGTCTCCTTCTGCTTCGAGCCAAAAATCTTGTCGCAAACGGTTTTCTTCCTCTTCGCAGCTTCCTCGAGTTTCAGCGTGAGATAATCGATCAGTTTGGTCTGCTGATATCTGGTACCTTCGGCTTTGACCTCGCGTTCCTCGTAGAATTGTCGTATATCATCCAGGACGGATTCGAGCTCGGCTATTCTGATGCGAAGTTCTTGTCCCTGATCAACGTTGGCTTGGAGATCCTCCATCAGGCACGCGTTGGCCTCTTTCAACTCGTGCATTCTTGTCAAATGTTGGCTGCACTCTTCCTTGACGATCCTCGATTCGGCCCTCGCCGCTTCGAGAGCTCTACGAATCTCGGCGGAGTCGCACTCGAGCTCGCCGCATTTCGAGGTCAATTCGGCCACCTGCTTCGTCAAATCGTGGGCCAATTTTTTGTACTGATCTCGTTGCGTCGAGAGGTTGCTTCTCTCCGCCTCGATATCGCTCGTTTCGGATTCGAGACGTTCGAGAGCTCGTTCAGCCACGAGTCGCCGCGTTTTTTCCTCGTTCTGCCCAATCTTCGCCTCCCGCAGTTTTTGCTCGGCCAATTCCAGCTCTTTCTGCAGCTTCATTCGTTCCTGGATGAGGGTGTTCTCCCGGGTCTCGTGATCGCTCGTTAGCCTCTCGTAATCGGTCAATTGTTCCTCGAGAACGGTGCACGTCTCCTTCAAAAGTTCGATGTTAACCTGATGAGATTTGGTTTCTTGTTCGTGTTTCTCTATTTTCGTCTCCAGCTCGTTTCTCTCCTCGTTGTGCTTGGAAATTTGGGCAGCGAGTCGTTTGTTCTCGGCGATTAGATTGTCGAGGCGATCCTCGTCGCTGCGCATTTGACTCCTGGTGCTGTCCAACTCGCGACGCAGGGAAGAGCTCGAAGTTTGCAACTCTTCGATCTGTTTGTTGGCTTGAGTTAGCGCCTTTTGCGCCGATTCGGCGTGTAGCTTGTTTCTCGTTGCTTCCCGCGTCACTTCGGCCAACGATGCTTTCGCGCTCTCCAATTCCTTCAGTAGTTTCTTCGATTTTTCTTCCTCCTCTTTGAATTTCGTGTTGAGTTGTTGCGTCAACTTTTGCTTGTCTTCCTGCAACATCTTGACTCTCTCCTCGGCGGTCTTGGCTTCTCTCACCGCGATCCTCTTGTCGAGATTCGCGTCCGACAATTCCTTCTCCTTCTTCCATAAATTCGTCTGCGCTTGCTTGGCATTTTGTCGCTCGGTCGCCACGGTGTCGCGCGACGCCTGCAGCTGCTGCTCCAATTTTTCCACTTGGTGTTCGAGGAAAGCCACCTTCTGTTCGACCTCCTTCCGATCCGTTACGCTTGTTCGAGGCTTCACCTGCTCGGAGCGCTTGAGACTCGCGTTCTCGGCTTCGAGTTTCGTAACGCTTTGCTCCAACCGTCTCAAGAGTTCCTCGAGATCGCCGACTTTGCGCAATTGTTCCTCCTCCTTGGCCAGTGAATGCTGCAGCCTCTGCTGAAGTGTCGCCTTGTCCTGATCGATCTTTTCGATAGTCAGCGCCTCGTTCCTCTCGATAGTCATGAGAGTTTCGTTAAGATCGGACTTTGCAACTTCCAGCTGGCTCTTCGCCTGCTCGTTCTCCATCCGCAGCTTCTCTAGTTGGTCCTGCAAATTCGCAATCGTTTGCTCGGCCTGGGGTATACCGTCGAGTTGTTTCGCTCTCTCTTTCAATTGATTTCTCAATGTCTGAATTTCCGTGTCACGGGCCGGGATCATGGCTTTCGTGCTCCTCAGTTGTTCCTGACAATCCTTCAGCTCGGATTGCGCCAGTTCGAGAGCGACGTTCAACCTCGACAGACGGCAGTGATTCGAGTCTCGTTCGTTTCTCAGTGTCGCCTCTAATTCTGTATTCTTCGAGATTTCAGCCTCCAGCTTGAATCTTATCTCGGCCAGTTGAGTGTGCGTTCTGTTGGCTATCTCCTCGAGCTTGTTTTCCACTCCTTGGGCGCTCTGTCGGCTCAACTCGCGAGTTTTGGCCAGCGACTCTTTGTACTGTATTTGAAATACCTTGAGCTTGTGCAGCTCGGCATTGGTCGTCTCCAGTTCGCACTGAGTTCTCTGAAGCTTGGAACTCATCTCGTTGTTGCTCGTGCAAAGCTCCGTTATGCGAACCGTCTGAGTTTCAATGTGTTTGTTCAGCTGATCTATTTTTTCCTTTTCAGCTAGCTCCCACTTGCGTTTCGCACGTTTTATCAGATCCAACGCCCTGGCTTCCAATTCCCGTCTCTCCTGTCTCTCCAGCTCCAGGGTTCTCTTGACGGAGATTGCCTCGGATTTGTAAGTTATCAATTCTCTCTCCAGTTTGTCCCTCTCCTTGCTGGTGATTTCCAACTTCTTGGTCTTTTCCTCCAGCTGCGCTTCCAGGGAAGCCACCGCGTCCAGTGTTGTCTTGTCCTGCAGCTCCAACAGCTTTTTATGACGGTCCTGATATTCTCTCTTCTTGTATTCCATTTCGGTACTGAGCTCTAGCATCTCTTTGGAAAATTTCTCTGTCCGATCCATCGCCTCCTTCCGCGTGTCTCTCTCCGCCGCTTCGTGACTGGCGAGGAGAAGCGCCCTACTATGGGAGGCGGCTTTCCGTTCCATGTCTTTTACCATAGCTTCCGACTACTGAAATATTATGTCGAAAAAAATGATTTTTCTTCGAAATTCGGATTGGAGATGAGTACTGACCGCGTTATTCGTTCTACGTTCGTGACATATCTCGTCCTCGCGTCACCTCTTTCAAAATGTCTCAAACAACCCGACGAATCGGATGCATCGCGGTAAAACTGTAAAAGTACACAACAAAAATCAAGTCACAGACGAGAAATAAAACGATTGTTCGAGGCTTCGTGGGGTGTAAGCGAATTAATAGAAACGCCTCTAAATCGATCGCGATACGCCTCTATATTCATCATTCGCGATTTTGTCATTTGTTTTTATCTGTTCATCGACAATTTCATGCAAGCACGAGACAACAATTTCTCGTTTCCAATATTTTGCAATGTTTACGTCAATTCGCGCGCTGACCGACTCTCCTCTTGTAACCGTCGCGACACTCACACACGCTCCATTTTGTAATTTGAATTTCCGACAGATGCGGCTTGCCAGCAGCGACTCGCGTCAATGTCGACGAGTGTGCGAACTAAAATGATGATAATAAAGAAATCCATCGGACCTATAGTAGGTTACGTTCTTCGATACCGATCAGCGGAGATGTCATTTTGAACTCCCCTCCGCCAACGACGTCAGGCGTACACAGAAGGACAGTTCTTACGAGCAGCTTGAAGACAAATATTCTGCGATCCAAACTGCCGCCTGGCGGCGTCACGAGTGACCTGCTGTTATGGAGGACCCCTGTCACTTTGAGTAATCGGCTTTTTTTACGAACCGTTAATATAAGATATACGGAGTGTCCCACGACGGAACGTCATCCGTGGAAATGGGGTTTGATGGAGAAATTCCGAGTCGATTGATACAAGCGTGTATGGTTACCGGACCAACCCCTGAATTATTATTAATATTCTAACAAATCCACCATTTGATTCGTCTTGAACTCGCCATTTCTAGGGGAACATGTCAAAAAAATATTCTAGAATCGATTTTTGCATTTTTCGAGTCCAATTTTGTACTTTCAGTAAAAACTCGGGCATATTTGTAATCAACTGAGAATTTTCGAGTGTACATTCAACGAATATAATCGAAATTTCGTCGAAAGCACCTCACACAGCAAAAAAATCGTGTTTTTACAGGTTTTTTACGATTTTTTCATTGAAATTTTGGGTTTTTGGGGAAATTAATGGAAGATTCGTGCTCAGGGGATAAAGTTACATCAAAATGGACCAATAAAAAAAATATTAAAAATCCAAAAAAATTTTCGATTTTTGGGCGAAAAAAGTTTTTTCACTCAATCATCGATAACTTTTTTTCCTTTGGGATTTGGCACTCCACTCTGAGCTTAATCTCTTCGTTATGATTTTCTCTTCAAAATGCTTTTTCAATCATTAAAATCTGATGATTTTTCAATTTTTGGCAGAATTTCAAAGTTGGACCATCGATTTTTGCAAATTTTTCCATACATACCCCTTTGCCTCTTTTTTTGCGATTTTTCGGATGGACTTTCC